>VZRJ01001802.1:377946-597208 GCA_013397565.1 Ptilonorhynchus violaceus | reverse complement strand
CCTCTCTCCCTCCCTCCCTTTCTTTAGATTCTTGCTCGCTTTCTTTAATAATCTGGAAATACTAAAATACACAAAACAGAACTTGGATGGCCATAATGCATTTGATGTCTCTTTTTCCTTAACTTTATTTATTTGCATGTAGGTGTCATCATCTGGTTATGGAGGAAACATGACTTTTNCTCCCCTCCCCTCCCCTCTTCATTTTCTCCCTTAAAAAGGCTTAAAATTATAGGCCAGAACCAATATGGAGATACGTTTGTCATATCTTCCAAACAACGGGAAATTAAAAATGTACTGTCCTTGTCTTCATGCAGTTAATAGATAGTTCCTTCTCTCTTGAAGCATTTGTAAGCCATTACAAGTGACTTTAAAAATAAATATAAGAGCTTTTGTCTGTGCAGTATTGCAGGACACATTTTTATTGGGTCTCCCCAGGTTATATTATCAAAAGTAAACGTGGGAACCAAGGATAGATCTGTCAGCTGCTGTGGGAAAAAAGAGAGGGGGAAAAAAGTGCTATAGAGAGTTCGGGGGAAGGAATGTTAATGAGGTGTTTTGATGTTTTGGAGCGACAGACTTTCAACTATAGTCATTCAGTTTCTCTTTCTTCCTTTCCCTGGTGGCTTCTGGCATTGCTTAACATAGGGATACCCATCTGGCTCTGCACTCTTCTCTGTGGTACAGTTAGTGTTGTTCTGCAAGCACACCTTCTTTGTCTCAAAATCACTAGGGAGAAAGAATGTTAAGCTATTATTTCTATGTCATTTAATACAATAGTCTTCTTCACAGAATTTATTTTGCAAGCAGTTATTGTCACTATACATCATTAGGTTCCAATCAGCTTCAATGCCCACTTTGCAAAATGTTATGTTGCCTTCCAATGTGACAAATCTAGATTAATCCCAAGAAGTATGCAGTTGGAATAGGCCCTGATGCAGTGTGAAATAAACAGTAAGATTCATCTGTCTCATCTCATATTCAAGACCTTTTCTTCTTCTCTGTGTGTTTGTGTAAGTGATGTTAACAGTTCATGAGACAGTTGTAGATTTGAGCATAGGAGCAGCAAAACAGGCCTCTGAGAACCATGAACAGAAGCAGTAGTGCAATTTAATATTGGGCAGTGGGATATTTATTTTTGTTCAGTCTGCTGCTGGAACACATATATTAAAATCTGGCTATATATGAAATCGTAAATGTGACACACAATCTTTGCAGAGAAAGGGAAATAGTAAAACTCTCGTCTTCCCTTTCTGCTTTCCTTGTTTTATCCCACACATGATGAGACCAAGGCTGACAGTTTGGGATAGATGAGGAGAGACAATTTTCATGTTTTCTTCCTCAGATGTGTTCTCAGGGGACCTCCTTTACAAGTCTGAGCAGGAAATGACACTTGCACAGCAGGACATCATCAGTTAATCCAGTGTGCTAGGTGTTGCAGGTTACTCCCTCCTCCAACAGAAACTGAAACTCCTGCAGTTCCCTCCTGGTGCTTCTTAGGTAGGGTATATATTCCGTTTTTCTTTGTGCTTTCAAAATACAGACTTTGACTCCTATTACTTTGCTGTTTATCAATTAGGATTTTTTTTCTTTTACCATGGGAATATTCAATAATTATTTTTTCCTCTACTTGTTTGCACATCTGGATAATCACCATAGCAACTGATGTATGCCAGGTGTCTGCTCCAAAAGAGCTCCATCCTCTCAGTCTCTCTCACTAAATTCATTACATTAATTGCCAAGCAGATATTAAATCAAACCCAGGAGTGAATAAAAGATTAAAATGGTATAGTCCTTATTACAAACACTGTAAGCAATTTCTAGATAATATAAAATAGATAGCAACTATTGAAATCACTTCAGTGCAATTTTAACTGAGAAGAGGACAAACCTGTACTTTGGAAGAAGTTCTACTGATTTTACTTGCCTAATATCTCTTTCTCACTGCAGTGAGCTATTTTTATTTTATTTTTAAATATCCTAAACTAACATTAAGATTGTACAGTTAAGAAATTAAATGTCAGGCAAATAAAGTAAAAAGCATTTAAAACATAATTAATCACAGAATCACAGAACAGTCTGAATTGGAAGGGACCCAGAAGAATCATCAAGTCCAACTCTTAATTGAATGGCCCATAGGGGATTGAACGTGTGACTTTGGCATTAATAGCACCATGCTCTGACCAACTGAGTTAATCTTATGTTTTTGCATGCAAATTATGTGTTTGTATAACCAATGAATGTCAACCATATAATTACATATATTTATTACTTTTAGTCCAGACTTCTATATGAACAGCATCCATTTTTGCTTTATATTTCTATATGTACAAACTAATTATGTATAGTATTAAGATTCTGATAAATTTTAATCATGCTAGATTTGAGAGAGGACTTTTCATACATTTATTAGAACTTTCGTTTTTCTTCTATTTTTTATCTGTTCTCTCTCTATTAGTGTGCTAATAATTTTATTTTCAGCAAACGTCAGTTTGCCACAAATGTAATTCAAACAGTTGAACTAGAACTCATGATTTTTTTTTCCACTTTCTTATTGTCCAATATTAATCTCTAGAAAAAGTTTCTCTTTCATGCATGTCATTTCTCCCCTTCAAACACAGTATTTTATTGTTTGATTTACAAAGCACAATAATTTTATGAAATTAAAAGCTGGTGTGTCCAGGTAATAATCCATGTAGCAAATTAAAATCAGTTGTTTCTACATGTCAGGAGTATAGCTTTGCATTTTTAACATTCTCGTTTTGTAGCTGGTATTTTTAATAATAATTTCCTATTTTAAATAACAGAAATAATAATTTTTAACAAGCATTCTGATACTTTCAGATTGCATCTGAATCATGGGACAGGCACATGCCACAGTCCACCCTGGTCACCGTGGACATTCGGTCATTCAGGTCAGGGAGTTGACTGGAACAGACTGTATGCTCAGCAGAATAATTTCTGAGGTTGTGGGAGGATGATGCAAAGCTGGATGTTGGCTCTGTAGAAACAGGACATAATTTGAGAGTCTCCTAGATTTAGGAACTTGGATGCTTTGAAATGACTCATAAGATCATTTGATGAAAGATATTGACTTTGATAAATAATGAGCAATGAATGAGATGAACAAAAAAATACACTTGTGCACGCTCCTGACCCCAGTGAATCTATTTTTTTCAGCAAATCGGTTGATACATATGGTGGGTATTGGACCCTTAAAACTTCCAAATTTGGAACATTTGTTTTCATGGGTAAAAATGTTAAAAATGTTGCACTGTGGACCTGAATTTCCTGAATATATTCTTGATACCCAAAGAAAAGACACTGATTGTGTAAAAGACTTTTCATTGAAAATTTCAACAAATGTTCATACTAGACTCAATGAGAAATTTATCTCTTAGATCCATATTAAACAGCTCTGAAGAATGATTTTATAAAGGTGCAAAATTTTTGCATGTTTTCTGAAAGCCTTCAGCGTGAACTAATTGCTAAGTCATAGATATTTCAATTCAGGTGAACATTGTAGAAGCTCAAATGCTATAAATTCAGGCTAGTATTGAAAGGCATCACAATGTGTTAACCAAAGCAGATCTCATAAAGGCTGCCATAGGTAAACAAATGTTCAAAATACAGGAAAATAGAAAGAAAACACCAGTGATTCCATTGGAAAATAAGGCTGATATTGATTCAGCATTTTTGGTTAGCATAAAAATAACATCTTTGTCCCTTTACGACATATAGAGAATATACTTTTTATATTACAATCACTATCCAAGAATGTCTCAAATACCATTGATAAAAACCTTTGAAATTATTCCTATAGGCATATACTGCACAAATGTCAAGCCTTTTTAGCTTTTTGTCATGCTAATTTTACAACTGGAGTACACTCCCTTAAACATATAAGAAGATAATAAATGCATAACTATTAAACCATATTCTTCTTTTTAAGTAGTTGTTGGTTCATCAACAAGAGTTTACTTTATACTGGCAAAGAAGATCTAGTAATATCTCTGCGAAATTTCAAATGAGATTTTGTAGGAATAAGTAATCACATTTCAGATCTGAAGCTATTAATAATATTTGGATTTATTAAATTGTTGCTGAGTATTTTTTAGCATGTTTAGTTAATTGAATTAATTGTCTCTCTCCTTTACTCCTTTATGCTTCTATATCTACCTCTACTTCCTTCTCTCTCTCACACTCTTTTCCTTTTACCTCTCATATCCTGCCCAGTGAACTAGCTTGCACAATTACACTTTGAGTGCACATATAGAAAGGTGACTTTGCAAAAGAGTAATGCAATTTGATAGGCGATCATAAATGAAATTGAAAGGCTTTTTCTGATGATCCTCTGCTCCTTTAATAAAAATTAATGTAACATGTTACTCTAGATTTATAAAACTGCAAACAGCAGCAGCAAACTGCTGCTATTATACTCAGTACATCTTTCAGAAAATTAAAATTTTATTTTGATTGTTGTGTAACATGATTAGAATTAGTTTATTTAGATGGTGCTTGTGTTTTTCTTTGCTTTGTAGAAAAAGTTATTTTCCAAGAGGTCATTAAATTCTATCATCTGCATCCCATAATTTATTCTTCTTTCCTAGTTTCAGAATACTTTGTAGGGACTGAATTTTCCCTCAGATAATTTCAAAATTGTCACGTAAGAGAAATACAATTTTGTCCCAAATACAACTTTTACAATATGTTGCCTTTGTGTTAGTGTAAGAGATTTGTATGACACCATGAGCATGGAGAATATTTCTTTGATTACAGAGATCATACACCAAGTTTTTTTAAGACATGGTTAGAAAACTATGTATCATGTCATAGAAAAACAAATCTACTTCACAGTAAAATAACTTAAATTCTTATTTTTTGACAAAGTATATTACTCATGTTTATTGAGAATAAAGGTTACTGCTCATTTACTGCAGCATAAAAGTCTCCATATGGGTAGATATCACACTGTAATTATCCATCTTGATTTCCATCCTTATTTCCATTTCAATACAGGCTTATATTCAGCAACCTCAATAGCATGACCATTATAGTAGGATTATTAATGGTTTTCTCCATAATATTTCTATGAGTTAAGGATGCTCGTACAAGAGATTACCTGAAGTACATGGGACTGTGATCTAACATCAACCATGTAATTTTTGCTGTTGAAAATTAAGCCGAAGCATGTTTTTCATGTTAATATTTTTTACCTTTCACTTAATTTCTAACACTACCTTAGGATCTTTGAACTCGCTAAAACATCTGTCTGAAACCATGCACTGCCTAATTTTTTTTAACCTTTTTAGATTAGTGCATCAAATGAAAATTTGCTTTCATTTAGTCTAATGATACACAGGTAGATGTTGGAGAATTAGTTTTAGTAGTCAAAAGGGTTAAGATTTCCTTCACTCCACTGCCTTCTACCAACATCAGAGGGTGTTTTGTCTCACTTCAGTGCAATGAGCACTTGGCCACAACATAAGTTAGTTTAAATTAAGTGGAATGCCTGATTATAGTGCTTGGTTTTGGCAGTGTTTCTGGGGACAGGGAAGCAAACTGTCTGAGTCTGAAGATCCGTTGTCCATCAAATAAATAAAATTTGTAATTTATTTTATTTTTCTGAAAGAAAATGGTGGAAGGAAGATATGTAGGGGATGGGTGCAGAAAATACCACCCACAATTCACTGTAAGACTCCAAGGCTGAAAATGTGCTTTATTTATCACAGTCATTGTGTCAGATATGGTTCCAAAAAACAGCAATTTAATGAATTTGCAGGTTTGGTCCAGAAACTCAAGAACTCCTGTAATAAGCAATGTCCTAAATCCACGTCACTACTACACAGCAGCAGCTGGAAAGCAAATAATGGCACAGAGGTGCCCCTATTTGAATGCATATTGCTGTTCAGTGTTAGGCCTCTGTCTAGAGAGGGATGGGAGATTGTGAAAAGGATTGAATTAATCATTAGACTGCGATTTTTGGTTCTTTGCAGAGACACAATCACTGATCTAAACCATCCTCTATAATTCATCTTTGTCGAGTCCCATTTGTTCTTTCTTTGTCTCCCTCACTGGTGTTCACCAGACAGCTTCAAAATGGTTAACAGAAGACAGAGTGAAAGAATGAAGATTTTGATAATAGAACTCCCCCAGAATGCAGAATCTCAAGGGTAGGGACAGCTCAGATCTGTGATATGCCTACACCTATAGTGTTGTTACTCTTGATTGCAGTGTCAACAGAGCTTTTCCTTGGCCTTTGCCCAGGATGTGTAATGAAAGAAGACTGGTTCTTCTTTTTGTATTAACACTAAAGCTGGACAATATTGCTCCTTATGCACAGTATAGGCCATGCGTAAAATAACCTAATGCACTATAAATTTCCTAGATGAAAGTTAAAGCATAAGGAAGTGTTCAATAAAATTTTAATGACATTCTAAGCATTAAGGAGACTCAGAACAGACCTCAAAATTCAACCTAGCTGTTTCCTTCACGTGCAGCAGTGGAAAGAAGTTCTTTACTTTTTAGATTTCATTCTTTATCTTCTTGCATAAATAAGGGACTCCCATACAGGATCTGTTATGAGACTATGCAAAACTAATTATTACCTTTCTGAATTGAAACATGAATATCCCAAGAAGCTGATATTGTGTAAAACCTATCATGTAGCATCTAACAAATAGCCTTGAGGGGCTTCATAATTACTGACAGGGATATTAGAACTGACAGATTTCAGGTGTATCCTACTGAATAAAAAGGAAATATTGTAGGCTTGGTTAATGCTTTCTCATTTATATTTACACATTTGACAAATCCAGCAACTACTGTTTACACAAGAAAGATCTGTTTTTACTACCTTTCAAATGAAGATGGATGGTTCAAACTATTTTGTTTTCTCTACTAACAGGAGGGTACCTGACATCCTGCAGAGAGAGACTCGTAATTCTTATAAAGCTATTCCTTAAGAAGTTTCCAATGCATTTGTTAAGATACATTTCTAACTAATAGTTGAGATAATGCTAAAGTGAAACAACCTAGCATTTTGTGTATAATTTTTATGGCGATGAACATAAACCAGTTATTCTATCCCACATAATTTTCTTGAACTTCATGGGAAGAAAATCATTACATATGCAAAGCATATGAGGTTGAGTCATTTAATTTCTTATGTGATCGTTACAGCACAGCTTCTGCTTGTTGCTTATTAAAAAAACCCCAAGATAGACAAACAAACAGCAAACACCAGATTAGCTTGCCAGGTGAACTTCAGCGTCCTTGCACTGAGTATTTCACTGACCGCTGGACCAGTAATTATTTTAGCCAGTTTTCAAAACATTTTATTTCATTATTTTTACTTTCAACAACAGTCATATTTTTCCCCATCTCCACCATTTAGAGAGATGTCTCAGAGACTGACAGTCTCTTATCTTAAACCAGTTATTTCCTTTCTATTCCACAGGTGTTGGTCTGTGATTCCTGAATGTCTTCTTTCTTTGTCTTTTATCAACATCCAACATCTCAGTCAAAAATAACAAAATTGAACTAACTGCAGTAGCTGTATGATTAGTTGGCTATAAGTTTCTGTGAGGCACGTAAACATTTTTATTCAGTTT
Organism: Ptilonorhynchus violaceus; assembly: GCA_013397565.1. Classification (NCBI taxonomy): domain Eukaryota; kingdom Metazoa; phylum Chordata; class Aves; order Passeriformes; family Ptilonorhynchidae; genus Ptilonorhynchus; species Ptilonorhynchus violaceus. The sequence continues at coordinate 589,598 of VZRJ01001802.1, read as the reverse complement.
TCAATTGCTTCTTTTATGACTCAATACACCACTTTTTTATTTTCTAAGATATTTCTATTTTTTTCTGTTCTTTTGCGTCATTTAGTTCTCATCATTTGTGCAAAAGCACCAACTTATCACAAACATGCATAATACAGTTGGTCAAGGTAAAGCAAATTTTGAAGATAGGTAATTGATATCTAGCTTTGTGGTCATCAGGTTAATAGAAAAAAATGCCAGATCAAAGACCCTAATGAGTTAAAGTTTACCATGGATCAGAAATTCCAGGCCTCTATCACTTGAAATCAGTATTCTTTGAAATGCTTCTACTGACTATGTTAACCAGTCCTTCCATCATGAAGAAATCTGAATATGAGGCTCAAGAATATGAACTGGATCTGAGCAAGCAGACAATTGACATTTTCCCAATTAGCTCCTGGAATTTTCAAGAACTTTTAAAGGATAATGTCATTAGTTAAATATAACATGAATTATTGTTTCCTTTAGTACAGTAAGATTAACTAAGTGCCCTGAAAATTACTGTGCTGGTTTTAGCGCCAGCTGGATATTAAACTCCAAATAAGCCACTTCCCTTCCCACACCCCTTCTGGTAAGGGAAGGACAAAAGTCAAGATTATGGTTTGAGGTAACAGTTTACTGAAAGCACAAAGCAACACAATAAGACACTCCCAATAACAACAGCAGTATTAATAGTGAAAGCATACAAAAAGAGAAGGTGTTTTATCCACAAAAAGGTTTTCACCACCTGGAACAAAATAACCAAGATGGTGAATGGTCCCCATAAGTTGTGCCCATGTGGCTTTCCAGAAAAGGCAATATGGCGACTGTTCCGAGGCACCACCCACGTGGACACTGGGAAAAAAGGCAAGATAGGGGCTGGCATTTCCCAGCTCCAGCCTGAAATAACAAAAACCAATGAAAAAAAGCCCCCCAAAAGCTAGGTTTTTTGTGCCAGGTTGCGCCTCACTCCACTGAGCTCAGTTCCTCACCAGGTATCTGTGCTTGACTACTACCATGGTCTTTTCTTACTGTTATTTACATTACTGTGTATTGGAACCATATTTCAGATGCTAAAATTAAGGCAGTTAAATTATAACAGTGAATTATAGAATTTTAAAAAAAATAAATTGCTAATTCGGCTATACTCAGACCTGGGATAGCCTCGTCTAGATAGTTTTCAGGATAATCCAGGAAATTAAAGCATACAGAAATAGTGCAGCTACAGTAATGCTAAACATATACAGAAGTATTGACTATAGATGTCAGTCATGGAAACTGTGTCAAAGGCGGTTTCAAATGAAAGCATAATTTTCCTTTTCAAAATGTGAAGGAATGAACTAAACAAGTCCTGTCAAAATGTTGGGAATTATGCTATTTTCTACCTTCTTCTAAATTGCTATGAGCTCAGATTGTACATTAATGAAACACAGAATCATATTCTCTAGGCATTTCCCTGTTTTTTGAGCAAAACAGAAACTTTACAGTGTGTTAGAGGAGCAAGCAGAGCTCTTTAATATTGTGCTATTTCATCCTTCTCTCATCACGTTATGTCCAAATTCTGCAGGGACATGCATGGGTTTAGCTTTATGCACTGTGAGCTATTTCTTGGAGCTGACAGGAAACTGAATTCCCATTACATTAAAAAAGGCCTTCTCTTTTTGAGAACTTTGGCTTGCCAATCTTTCAGCTACCCATATTGAGTTTTCTGATCAAGAATTCATGAGTGAAAATAAGTTTTTTCTTCACAGTGTCTGGGAGAGCTTTGGTGTAGAATTTCAAACTTCTGCATATCCAAACCAGTTTGATTCAACCATTTTCACCAGTGATGAATTTGCATGTTCCCCAAACATCCTCTCTTGAAAAATTAATCAGATTCATTATTTTCTCAAAGTAGCACACTGGCACTTACTTGTATGTTCAATGAAGCAAAGGTTTTGAGTATCAGTTTCTGGTAAACCAGTAGTACTGAGGCTCGTAATTAATATTACACTATTGCCAAACTCATTCCAAAATCAAGATGAATCCTGATCAGCTTTAAGTACAGGCCTATGAAAACGTTGTGATGAATGGCAACCCCATACTAACCTTTTGATTAAAAATTAGGGACAAATATGTCCATCACACCAGATGTCATGCCTGATGTGAAGTGTGAGGACAGTGTACTTTAGAACACAGTGGTTCTTAACTTATCACATTTGTCCAAGATAAAAGCACTGGCAACTCATTTTTATTTTTTATATAAATACATTGCGTTCCCTATGCTCCTTTCTTCATTTTGCATTACAGAGTAAACTGATGCTTCCTGTTAACTTCTCAGCAGTCCAAGGAAGCAAATTATGTTCCAACTGAAAAATATTTGATCAGTATTGACATTGTATTGACACAGAGGCCTTTCCCAAACCTTTTACAAATCTGAACTTCATATGCTCCCTTGCCTTGTATTTTTAATATGGAAAAGGTTTGTTTTCTATATCTTAGGCTACTAGATCTTGACACTGAATGATGATTCCCAAACTGGAAAAGTCATATTAGTACAATACAATAATCCAGAAAGTTCAACATTACATTGAATGTAACCATTGAATGACCATTCAAAAATAGTCTCAATAGAGACAGAATCTCTACTTCTCATAACATAGCAAAGAAGATTGGGGAAATGTCCAAATAAAAACCAGTAACATGCGGTGTCCCCTAAGAGTCCATACTGGGATCACATAGATAGTGGGATTAAGTGCATTCCCAGTAAGTTTGTGCATGACATCAAGCTGAGGAATGAGATGTCATCCAGAGGGACCTTGATGGGCTTGAAGAATCAGTCCATTTGAGCATCATGAAGTGTTGCTCGAATGAAGGCCAAGTGCAATGTCCTGCACCTGAGTAGAGGCAATCCTCAGTATAAATACTGACAGTGGGATGAATGGATTGACAGCATCCCTATGGAGAAGGACTTGGGGACCCTGATGTACAAAAAGCTAGATATGAGCTCTCGTCTTGAAAATAATGAGAGGGCTGTAACATGTCTTTAACGTGGAAAGGTTTAGAGTGTTGGAGTTGTTCAGCCTGGGGAGGAGAAGGCTTCAGGAACACACTATTGCAGCCTTTCAATACATGCAGGGGCTTTATCAAAAAGACAGGAATGACTACCAAGACCTGCAGTGACAGGACAAAAGAGAAGGTTTTTTAAACTGAAAGGGCATAGGTTTACATTGGACATAAGTAAGAAAACTGTTATGATAAGTGTGGTGAGGTACTGGAGGAGGTTGTCCAGAGCAGTTGTGGATCACAGAAAATGTTCAAGGCCAGGTTGGACAGTGCTTTTAGCAACCTGATCTAGTGGAAAGTGTCCCAGCCTTTGACAGGGGGTTTGGCCTAGAAGATCATGGCAGGTCCCTTCCAACCCAAACCATTCTATGATTCTAAGTTTCTATTAAATAAAATGAAGGAAATGGAAGCATTTATTTTACATTTATCACAATAAATTAATTTGTTTAAGAAATAAAGTAATAACAAAAGTACTTCCAAAACCAAGTCCCATGTATGCCTGCTGTGAAAGAAGCCTATTTATATGTAGTACACAAAAAAAATTGAACACAGTTCTACATTTGAAAAAATGTCCTTGTTCTGTCAAGGTTAGTGCTCTGCACAGCATGTACAGAAGAATGAACTGTTTTCTCTGCAGCCAACCTTATTGTAAAACAAAGTTCACAGGAAAAAAAAGAGAGTTCTATGAGGCTCTTCCAAAAACTTTCACCTCACCAACAGGGATCTCAGAAAGTAACACAAGTGAGCAGCACTGTGGGTCAGGACATCATAGAGAGTGTCAGAACAAGTGAGCAAAGAGACAAGGAGAGATCAGACTTCAGATACGACATTTGGATGAAAGATATATCAAAAACCTCCAAGAAAACCACACACAGCCTTGATAGTCATTAGGAATTTTTTTACTTGAGTTTTCTGTTTATGTTCACTTTTTTTCACAGAAAAGTACCATTTTCACTTCCAGAGCAGCACCAAATATGACTAATAATGTGTTCTGAAATGATTATTTCCACCTTGTAATTTGAAGAATTGATCATCACAGTTCATCGTTGCTGATAACTCAAGCAACAACCTATTCCCATTCCTCTTACTGAGCTAGTTACATAAGTAGTTTCATTGTTCTCTCATTTAGAAAGAAAATATCTAGATATTAACCACCTACATCCTTCAGAGGACAGCATTTTCAGAACCTTTTCTACTCTCTTTTTCTTTGATGACTTGGCCTCTTTTTATTCTTCCCAGTTTTCTTTGGGTTTTTTTTTCCTCCCCAAGGAAACTGGTTTTTATTCTTATACATGCTGGTGTTTATTCTTATACATGCCCATGGAGCTAAGTGGAATATACCTAACTATTTTCATAGGCTTTTGCTGTTACAGTTCATGAGCAAGGGAGGAGATAAGACTCTCAGACCACTTTTTTCTCACCCACTCAAGCTGGAGAACAGATCAACAAGAAAAAGAGAAGCTGCAGAGTCATGGCTCATCTCCCTCCCACCACATGCTGGCTGCTGTAACAAAACTGCAAATGGAGGGGGAGTTGCCTGTATGGCTGTCTCAAGTCATTTGGGTTTGTTCATACCACTGAACCATGAGAAAGAAAATGTTCTGGGTCAGAACAGACTCTCAGTGAAGGTTTGATGCAGTGCCACCATATGGGCCTGTACCTGGTTATTTCTTTGTTCTCCGAGTATCTCATTCTTTTGACTGCTGGTGCACAGCACTTCACATATCACTGAAGGTTTTCATCACGTGCTAGCTGCCCCATCCTTCCCCCTTGCCCTGGTGGACACCTGGCCCATACAAGAAGACACATCAAAACCCCGGTCCTAGGGGGAAGCTGTGAAGACATGCTCCTCTTGGGTCTGTGAGTAAGGGTTACAGCTTGGTGGTGTGCAGCAGTACTATCTCTCTCCTAATTTGAGAACCCCTTTTTATTTTTTGTAAAGATACATCTTTTCTTTGTCCAGATCTCTCAAATACTAATTTTATATATATATACACACACATCATTTTTACATTCTTGTTTAGTCTACTCTTGACAGGGGAGAATTGTTTAAACTGAAACTTTCAAAGTTTGCATCTCTAATAGAAAATTTCTGTTCATTTTTAACTCTGTCCCTCAGAATAAATTTGCCATTTTGTCTCATGTTTACATGCATCTTTTAAAAAGCTCTTTCATTATTATGTTAAATTATTTTCCTTGGTGACTCTTTTTTTATGTTTAAGATGTTTTTCCTATACTTATGACAAAAATATATTTATATTACCTTTTCAAGTTTTTATTCTTTCTTTCTTAAAGTGCTACTTGGCTAAATCATTCTTTCAAAGCCCAATTCTGTCTTGGTTAACACCTCTGGAATAGCACAAAATGCTGGAAGCACATTGCTAGTACAGTCTGGCTACCACACTGATTTAATTGCCCCAAGAAACAACATCATGAAGAAAAGGAAGCAAAAATTCAAAGCAAAATTGATACCAAGATTTTAACCCCTCTAAAGTCCCCAATCCTAGTTCAGCAGAGATAAAGAGAGTTGATTAAAGAAAAATGTACAGTCACAATATTTACTTCATAGGCTCAGCCACAGCTGCATTTCATTGCAGGTGGGCACTTAGCGAGTGTAAACTGGAAGAATCCTTAAACTATCGCATGGGATATAATGAATCACCATGTAAAAAACATTATTGGGATTAGTATAGTGCTATGGTGACATTTTAACTATGGTCACAGAACAAACTTGTATACTATTAAAGTAGGGGTGGGGAAGACTTCTTGAGTATTAATACAATGACAAGATGAATCGATGAACTGCATGGTTGATTTGTTTGGTTGTACTTTCTTTACATTTCTCTAAAAATGAATTAGTTTGAGTGTAATTGTTATTTAGCATATTGATGTCTTCTTTTGCATCCAGTGATCATGCTGGGGAGGAAGAGCAGATACTCTGGAGGGTGTGAAACAGAGTTGAAGGGTAGAGTTGGCAGTTGTTTGAAATGAGGTTCTGGCCATCGAGTTACAGAGATGGTAGAAAGTAAAACATCATAAGCAAGAATTAGAGTTTGCTGTAATTTGGTGAGACACTGAGACTAAGCCTAAGAGCAGGAACTTGCTTTTCATGGTTGCAATAGAAAAAAATATGTACAAAGTCTTATTTCTGTTCTGACCTAACTATTTAGAGATTTCTAAAAAGCTAATCGGTCTTTCATGTAAGCAAAAGCTTTATAAGGTAGAGGCTGAGTCAGCTCTAGCTCAATGATACAGTGAGCAAGGGTCTGTTACACATTACAAAAATGTACTTAAAAATGTCCCAAAGTACCAAATACTTAAAAAAAGAGAAACAGAAAAAAAAGTATAAAGAAAACAGGCCTTTTAAATATTTCACAGTTTTCTTTCTCCTAGTTATTCCCAGTCCAGATTGTTCATGTGAGGCTCTGTTTCACTAGATAATTCCTCAAGTCATTGAGGAATCTATGGGAAATCAGATTCATTTGAACAGACTCTGCAGTCATTAAGTAATCACACTTCTCTGCTGGTGTAATCCAGGAGCAACAAAAGTAGAAGAGTAAAACCCACTAAGTTCCAGTTATAGGATCAAATGCGCTTATGCAGAATCACGTATTTGGTTGATGCAATTTCATCTAAAGTACTATGTACCACTTCAGCCATGATTATGATAACCTATCCTGAACCCCTAAAAGGCATTTTTCAGTGGAATAGTGAATATGAAAGCTGAAGTTTCAATCTTCAAGAACAAGCAAAAATACAGACCAGAAAAAAGGAGAGTTACATCGAAAAGAGGTAAAAATATGGGTTCACCAGTTTTACCTCCCTTTCATATCCTCAGCATCAGATCTGAAAGATAAGTCAACTCTGACAGTGTATGTGTACTTTGTGTATGTTTCTAAGGATGCTATAAGTGACCAAGCCTATGCTTTCATTTTTTTGTTTCTTGCCTTCAAAGAACTTTTTCTACATCTCAGTAACAGTCAAATGTAAAAAGAAAGGTAGGTTAAGAGATAGTCATTTAACAGTACATATTATGACTGATCCCATACAATACTTCTCTACCCATATGTCAGATCAAACCCATGCATTAAGGATACTATCTTAAACAACATTCTTCGTAAGGGTGTCTGTGAAACTTAACACAAGGTGAAATGCACATGTAATTCTTCCATTTCCCCTGCTTCATCAGGCCATCAGCTCGCTCATGATTTTAACAGATGTTTCTGCTTTTGGTTGCAAGGCAACTTAATGAACCAGGTTTTTCACTCCTTCCTTTTCATCCTCTGAGGAGCAAATGCATTCATGAGCAAATTCTTTGCTATACTTCAGTAATCAATTTTGCATGTTTCACCCAATGTTTCCAGCACAGCTATATGGTGAAATTTGTAGTCTTAGTACATTATTTATGAAAATATCTAAATAATTTAAAAAATGTGAGGTTCAGAATGGTATGACCAACAAGAAGACCCACTTTCAGTGATACTAATTGCAAGATAAGTCTTTGTCAAAGCTCTTACATGCTCCTATTTTCTGTTATCCAGAGCAGAATAAAGCTGGGCCCTAGAATGATGGCAGTAACATTTTAAGACATGTCAGGAATAGCACATACCAGTAAAACAGACTGGAATGAAGAATAAAGGATCTATCATTTGTGATCTGAACCTCCTCAGATGGCATTAACATTTTCACAGTTAACTTAAGGAGCAAACCTTTATTGTGACTGCAGGCAACAGAAATGCCATCAGTACCAAATACTGAGGTAACAACCAGAAATGATCCTCTGAGTTGTTATTTAAAAAGCTGATGGAGAAAAAAAGTCCTTTATATCTGTTGAAAGACATGCATAGATGTTCAGATAAAATATTTCCAAAAGACATTTATAGAGAAAGTGCTACAGAGTTTTTATTAAGATATTTATTTGCTCAATAGGTTTTTCAGAACATTTCACAACTCAGTTCCCAATTAAAGTATTAAGGGCTAAATACATAATTTTTTGGTGCTTCCTGGTGATTCCAGCACTTACCTTTCTCAACTCTAAAATACTTAAATCTATTTAGAATCTTGTTCTAGGTGTTATCCAACAAAGCATGGTTATTTCACAGATACTGAAATGTAAAAGACATGAATTCAGACACAGTTCTGTTTGAGCAAGATAAGTCTGTTTACATAAGCTGGCCAGAGTAGGTGCTAAAAATTTCTTGTCTGGTCTGCCGTAAGTACCAGCAGTGCTGATATCTCAAGGGCACAACTGCCTGACTGAAGGAGAAGAAAGAGTCTGAAGCACTTTAAAAACTAGTTTAATTAAGGAAATCTGATGCAGAATTTAGTTTAACTCTTGGTGAATATTAAAAATAGTAAAATAATCTCAAATAATTCTGAATCTTGTATAATTTGTAGAGTACACAAATCAGATACAGCTGGGAGGAGGCTGTGTGATTACTGCAGATTCCCATGTGTACTCTGTCCTGTTGGGAAAGAAAGGTGATGAGGCAACCCAGAGTTTTCTGCCTGGAATGTCTGTGTCTAGCAGTAAACAGGACTGGGATGAGGATCTTCTACTGACTGCTCTGTTCAATCTTACTAGAAAAAATGAAACAGACTTTCATTTTTGTTGTTGTTTTTGTTGGTTGGTTGAAGGTTTTACTTTTTGGTGTTGTTTTCTGGGGATACTTCTCAAACGGATATGATTTTTCATTCTGGTGAGGAATTTTGAATTTCTTACTAAATTTGCCCATCAGATAGAGACTCTGATAACATATGAAGAATTCCTTTTAACTTTATTCAGAAGTCAGTGAAAGTCTATGTGAAGTCTAAACTACTGCTTCTATTGCTACCAGTAATAACACCATTAGAAGAATTCTGTAATTATTAGAGTAACCACATGTGCAGCCGTTGTAAGTACTGTATTTTTTCATCAATTGCAATATCCTCAGTGTAATTCAGAACCACTGCAAGTTACGATAATTTCATATTCAAGCTGAGGGATTCTTCTTACACTATATTAATCATACAGGTTTTACGCCCAAAATGTTATACTCAATTCAGAGATAAATAGCTAATCTGCAAACCAGTTTGAATCTCTGTGAATTCAAAATAGGACCAGCATGTGCTCTTATTAATATTCAGTGTTTAGTTTCCAAATTTTAAAATTTTAGTCAGTATTTCCACTCTCATTTGGCCAAATCCTTTTTGCTTTGCTCATGTCTTTCTGTAGGTTTTGTAAAGTGGTTTATTTTCCTCTTTATAATCTCAATGGTATTGTTGAAAAATCACTAGTAGTATTAATAACTTTCTCTACTAACCCCCCACCAGTTCTTACACTGAGAGATGAGACATCTGAGATGTTGTGATATTAATTAAAAATTAAAATGAGTTCATTTACATCAGATTTGTCTAATGCCCTACTTTTCTTTCAGAAGTTACTACTAAGCTACATCACTTTTCAGAGTGTGTGACAGAAAATTAAAGGTGTAAAGAGAATATTGTAACATCTACCTGTTTAGTAACAGATTAATCAATAGAATGTAGAAGAAACATTTTAAATGTTGTGGTTGATTTTTTTTTTCAATATATTTAAATCACCATTAGTCATATTGAGTACAGAAGGACTGACAAGAGCAAAGTTATACTATGCCTGACACTGTACAAACTCAGACTAACAGGCAGTCCTTGCTTCTAAAGCTTCCATTTCATACCTGTCTTTGTTGAAAGTTTCTCATGATCAACTGTAAGTACAGTCTTAGGACACAACCACATTTTTGCAAGCTAGCATGAATGATTTTCTGACACTCCTAAGTGTACCAGGCCTTGCTTCACTCCACTGGGAGCACACAGAATGCTACTCAGAAGCTGTGTATTCTTAGTGAGGGATTAGCCAAGTAATGCTGCAGCAGTGGTGGTGACAATACAGAAGTCAGAGGTTTGATTCTTACAGGAACTTACATTAAAGGAAAGCTAAAAACTTAAGTCTACAGACAGAAAAATAGATGCCTTTTTTTTTTTTAACAAGGATATTATGTTCTATTAGTGAAATTTTACAATGCAGCAGAGAGTTGATCCTTGGAGTCTGAGCTTGTAAGCAAATGAAGCAATAAGTAGAAGAAAACATGAGACTTCTGAAAGGTGTGAAAGGCAGAGTTTTAAAGGAATATCTAAGCATTATTGGCAGACATCCAAAGGGATGTGTTTGTGATGAATACATATAAACCTGGCATGGCTGCAGCATTAAATATGCTCACCTGTTATGTTTGGTTCTCAAATAAAGAGAAGGAACAAGGCCTGAAGAATAGGACAAGAGTTTGGTAATGATTTGCAGGCAACTGGAAGAAACTGAGATCAGTATAAAAAAGACCCAGGAGGCAGACGTAGTTTATGAAGTAAGAAGAATAATGATTCAGATAATTAGGAGAATTATATTTGTTCCTCTTTCTCTAAAGCAGCAGATGCCAGCTGTTAGAAGTTGAATATTAAAACTGGTGTCCCTGTAGTATGATCCTGTACAAAGGAACCTCAGTTGTAATATCATGAAACAATGTTCTTAAGCATATGAACATTCTTATGTTTCTTCTTCAATACTTTACTAGGCTTTTACCACAGCTAGAGGCAGACTACTGGGTCCCAGCTGGGTCAGGCTTTGTTGAATTCTTTGAAAAGCTAAATCAGAATGCATATGGGTTTTTTTCCCCTGAAATGAATCTTTCTTCCACAAGGAATTCTGTCGCTTACAGTTTTTCTTGCAAACTAAAATATTTTAAAATTCAATATTGTAATTACTATTTGTTCACTTCATAATATACACAGCTTTACTGTCTGAGAAAGGCATTTTTAAATCCAGTCAGTAATAAATACCTGTTATGTTTGCTTATTGCTTGATAAGACCAGTTGCTTTAGAGAGAGAATACCTCTTTGCTTCTAGTAGAAAGATTGCCGTTCTGAGAAAAAGGAAATATTAACTTAATTAGGTGTTCAGGGATATATGAGACACAAGGAAATATTGTATGTTCTGACAATAGAAGTTGAAGTATTATCTTAAGTCTTTCATAAGTAACTATCTTTTTGAATTTAGGCATTCTTTTCAAACAGAACTTAAAGAGAAGCCATTTATTTTTTAATACTTATATATCTGTATATACAGAGAGTATCTGCGTAATGTGTCTTTCTTCCTAAGGGTAGTTATCTGTCTTGAATTAGATATATATGTGCACATATGCAGATACTATTAATGTATATGCACAGTACATTTACCATGCTCTGATTAGCAATGAGAGCCAGCTTCAGTTTCAAAGAGACATAATTAAACACTGGCCTGAGTTCTATCCCAAACTCAGGGAAAACTAGACCAGCTGATTGCTCAGTGATCTTTGTTTTCTCCTCACAGTGAATCAAGCCCCCGTTGTTGAAGGAGGAATGAAGAGAGGAAAGGAGAAATGTAGACTGTAATAATATCTGTTTTACCAACTGACACAAATTTAATGTATTCTTTCTTCTTTTATTGTGAAGAAACTGTTAAGTATTTGGAATGTGTCTTAGTCTTGCAGCAGTGTTTGACTCCATGCTGGCTGGTGGCAGTCCTGGGAACCTCCTGCCTCTGTTTTCCCCTGTGCAGGAGCCGGTATTCAGCCAGTCCCCCACTGACCTCCCCATTTGTTCCTGCTGGTCAGAAGCAGGACACTTTCAGTGACCTTTCTGCTCCTTAAAGAATATCGTAGAATACTGCACCACACAGGGTCTGCTATCTACAGATTTCACAAGTGGCATTTTCTTTACCTAGAGCATCAGTGTCCTAAATTTGAAGGCTGACATATTTGATTAGAATGAAAGTTTGTCACAAACCCTTTATTTGCACCAATGAGAAGGATTTGGGTTTCCTTCTACAGTGTTCCAGGATGACCTATTGTTGTCTCTTAAGTCTTAGGCCACCTGGTTTACATATACTCATCTTTGCATTGCTGGCATGAGGAAATTAAACATCAGAGGAGTAAGACCTAAAAGTATGGCATGCATGATGCAAAGCAATTGGTTATTCCATTTTAGAAGTGTTTTTCTTCTCAGTTTGTCTCACTGTACATCTATTTAAATTCATGTGTGCACCTATTCTAAGGATTTTACTGTGTTTTTCACATACTGTGGTGCCCAAGGTTAGGTAATTACTGAATCTCATAACCTGAAAGAGTTGAGGTTGCTGCAACTCCCTTCCTGTGAAGCAAGGATTCACAATAGCCATATATTCAGCTCAAATGGCACCAATGATCTCATCCCACTCCACTCAATGACTGATTATGAGGAAGGTTCAGTAGTGGGAAAGACACATGCACACCTGCATGTACCTGCACATGCATAATGTGGATCCCTCCTGACGCTGGGCTCAGACATTCAATCTGCCCATTGGCTTCCCCTGGATCCAAATCTTCCCAGCCAGCACCTGAACAAATGAGCCACTGAGGCCCCAGGCCTGCTTCAGCTGCTGGTACAGACCTCTTACCCTTTAACACCCACACTCATTCCAGTTGCTGACATTTAAACCCCCATAAACACACATGGGTTAAAAATGGAATTTAATAAGAGGGCAGAGAAAACTGTGTTGACAACATGGTATGGCCAGGTGTGTATTGAACAGCCAGCCACCTGTTTACATGTTCCTTTTATTCTCTTATTTGTTTCCTTGCTTGTCACTCCCCAATCCACCTTGTTCCCTCCCATTTTCCACCTTTGGTTCCACCCCTTAACCATCCTAGAATGTCCTGTGTGATCCCATAATATGCCCCATACTTCTGGACAGTGATCCGCCTCAGTCAGAAAGGTGACATTCAGAGCTGCTGCATTGGCTCATGGTGGTGAGTTGTCCCATGTTGATATGGGTGGGAGGTGACACTCCTGGGATAGCTGTGCAAAACCCCGGAGTTCATTTCTCAGAAGGGTTATGAGGGCTCTCCTGCCTGGCACTGTGCCTCTCTGCTCCTTCATGTGTGTGTGTGTGTGAGAGATTTTAATCACCTAAACTGACATCCACATCTCATTCTCTCATGTTAAATTAAATCTTTTGTTTGGAAACAAAATTCAGACAGCTGAAATAGAGGGAGACATTCCAAATGGTCTTACTTAGCTTTACATAAAAAGAAAAGTGAATTATTATGTTTGGATAAATAAGCATTATTTTTTTATGACAAATTTTGGGAGCACTCATTATGAAGCAAAAAGTTCCAGGAGCAACATTTGAAGGAATACTAAAACCAAGGTTGAGTTTGATGTACTTAGAGAGTGTTAGTGGTTTAGTGGGACTCACCAGATAATGAAATATTCACCACTAGCCTTAAGAATGTCAGTCTGCTGGTTAAAGGTCAGTTCTGAATAGGTAGGTAAAGGAGGGTAATTTGCAGTGATGTGATTAATTCTCCAAGACTGTTATGGCAATCCACTGCTGTCATTCTGTTAGTTATCTCTCAGAGAACAATTTAGAAAATCTCTGAGGAAAATGTTACACAGAATTTATGATAGGCTTTCAAACTTTGAAAATATTTCCAGGAGCGCTTTAGAGAAAATCTGTGGCAACTTGATCCACGTTTGTTTCTTGCTTTTTTGTTTTCTTGATACTGTTACAGGGCTCCTTGACTCAGCATTGTATTGTCACCCTAGAACATGCTAGTGAGCTGGCTCCTCTCAGCTAACTCTGAAAGGTGATCAGCTGAGGATTCAGCTATTCTGTTTAAAAGCAAGACCTTTTTTTAACTTGCTGTAATTCTGTATCCCCTCAAATACCATTTGAATGAATGCTTATGTGATCTCCGCACAGTTTCCAATCCACTGGATGGAATCTCATTGGAAGTATAGCATGGACCCAGAGGCTAGGATGAAAATGTACAGCCAGCCCGCTTTGAGGCCAAAGATTGAAACGAATGTCTTATAGCTACAGTGAACTCACTACATTTAGATGCACAAGTATTTCAGAAGTGGCCTTTATTGCACAATAGTGAAATAGAGGGAAGCTAGGGCATTTGCCTGCGATTCCAGTCTTCCAACTAATGGCACTGTCTTTAAGCATTACTAACTATGCCAGCTGTCTTTAATCCCCTGTTCTTGGGGGACAATGATAATCCCATTTTGTCTGTTCCTTGCTGCAGTGTTCCAGAAGTCAACCTTTGCAATTCTTTTATCTGTTGTGAGGCAAAGGGTGTCAAGAGCTTGAAAGAGCACAGAAGAAGAATTCTCTTAGAACTTTCTTATCTTTGATGGCAAGTTGAATTTCTGCTTCCCATTTGTTTTTTAATCTGCTGTGACTTCTCCATTTCACACTACTTTGAATTTCAGAAAGAATGGCTATTTGTCTTTTAAATACATCTGGTTTTTTCTCTTGCAGTTTGGTAATTTATTTTCACTGTCAGAGTAAGGCATAGACTGCTGCATATCAGCATAGGACTTTTTTTAGATGTAAAAGTATGTAAGGCACTTGGGGCATTTGCTTTTGTTGGTGAATTGTTTAGATGAATTCTGACCTGATTCAGACTTGTCCATTTAACTTGGAATATATTAAAGTCCTTCTAGAATGAGAGCTAGAAAAAAAATTCAAGTAAATGTGGTTATTCGCTTCATGTCCATGTCTGATAGAAGCTAATACTGAGTTTGGTTCTGGTGGAAATATACAAGAATGATAGTTTATTGAAGCTATAAGTGATCAAATGATGACCATGTAGAATCAGAGGCAAAAAGCAACAATAATATTTTTTATATTCTTGTCTATGTGAGTGAATAGGGAGAACCTTTTTCTTTTTAATCCAGACTTCTATTTCCACTTGATTTACAATCATGGTGTGAAAAACTTTATATAGTGCTTGGTATCACCACTGCCATAAAGGTAGCTTTTTGTTTCTTTCATACCACAGGAGTAATAAATAAGGAATATTTTTATTGCTCAGAATAGGGGTTTTCTTTTAGAATAAAAGAATGGGATGTCATCTGGATAGGACATGCATCCTGTGTTTTATGGTCTATCCACACATGAAATCTTTGAAATGGTCTATGAAACAGACCTTGGAAAGACAGTATACATCTGAATTTGAGTAAAAGCTACTGGCCTATTATATTGATATTAGTACTGAATACTAACATGTTTGAAATCAAACAGACGTCCACAGATTCTTGACATCAACAAAAAAATTGTCTTTGAAAAACTCTTATCAAAGAAGGTTTTAGCTGTAATTATTATAATGTTTGTATCACCTCTACTAATGATTATGCAAATGTCTTCTACAACAACAACATCAATAACAACTCCAGCATTACCAAGGACAAATATTCTTTCTAGCTTTACTTTCTATATGGCTGTAAATCTTTCCAAGTACCCATATTACACCAACATACAATCAGAGTCTGGACATTCTGGTTTTTGTCAGTGCAAATACAGATGATCAGTAATCATTTCATTTCACTGGAGTCTCATCACTTTACAGAGATGGAGATTTTGACTCTCAGAATTTCATAAAAAAGAACTTCAGATTTAACATTGTAGGAAGCCTTCTGGCAATAAGTCAAATAGAGCCTACCCATATTTCTGCAGTTCAGAGAAAAATACACTTGCTTTCTATAATATTTGATAATGTCTAACTTAAAATCAGCTAACAGTGTCCTTTCTCTAGGAAATTCTAAAAATTGATTTTGTTTAGTCTTAAATAGAAATAAATACCTTTGTTAAAATATTTTTTGTGAAGAACAATGAAATTAATTATCTTGTATTTAGATGTATTGTATAACGTACAATTATTTGCTTGGATAAAGTTAAACACCATTTTGGTTTGCATCATTCTGATCTAATGTTATTTTCTTGAGGTATTTTTTCCCATATATCTTGGTTATATATATTAAATATGGGCCTTTGATGTATTAGTACGTTAAATTCAGTAAACCTCTCTAATAGGTAAGTTTAAAATAAGAGGCATTTGCTTATTTTTTCTTTAATTCTATCTTGTTGAAGTGAAATGTTCTCTCATAATTTATGAGAATTTTGTCAAAATTCATGAAAAGTTGTTATAAACAAAACTGTATTTTTAAAATTGTCATGCTGAGAATTTTGCACCCAATTTTAATTTTTTCTATCAAGAGCTGTTGCCTTTTCAACAACCCAGAACTCTCAAGCTGTTTTGCTCAGGATGTAATTACAGATACTTGTTCTCTGAATACAAAATGTTCTTGAAACCCTCTTGAAATTTTTGAAAATACTTTTAGTTACCTAGAACATAGTTATTGATTTTTTTTTTTAAAAAGAGTATTAAAACTGAAATTTTTCACACAGTCAGTCTGATAAGTTCTAATTTAAACTTCTCTTATAACTTTACAAAATCAATGTATTTTATTGAGTTCTATCAAAAATATTTGACTTACATAATTATTTCCAATCTCACAAAAAAAAAAAAAAGAAACAGCTATGCTATTTCTGATATACTCCTGTAGTCAGAATAAGTTTATAGCAATGATGTGTATTATGAGAAGAGTGTTTTGAAAGATGGTACATATTTTTAGACATGGAATTTCTGCCTCTCAAACAGTATCTCTAAGACTGCTTTGAACACAGAGGCCAGTACTGAAGGAATCTAAAAACCCCACATGCTACTCTCAGGTATGAATTTATTATCAGAGGTAGAGTAGGAATAGGTAGGAAGAGGGAGACCTAGCCTCTTCCATGCTGGGAACTAAACACCCTCATGTATATTGGAGCACTCACAACCACTGTTCAGTGTAGTGTGGTCAGGTAATGGCAGTCCAGCTGTGCAGCTATGAACCTTCCCTTTTTTCTCATTCTGTTTTCAAGCCCTGAATCTTTTAAACATTACAAGTGCTGCTTTGGGACACTGCACAGCAAGCTTGTACTACTGCTGTCTGTATCAGTCCTGTGCTGATCACTTGGCAACTATTTGCCAGGCAAAGATACAATCAGTAATCAGTAGAACAGAAAAAACGAAAATTTTTGTTATGAACTTTGCTGTTATAGTAGGCAGTAATTCAAAACAATGTACAAATTTATATTCTTTATAGAAAGAAAGTTCTGTTTCCAGGGTTATTATTTTTTGTTGGGGTTTGTTTTGTTTGTGTTTTTCTGTGAGAGTGGTAATGCAGAAACCTCAGCAGTGTCACCCTCCACCTCACTCACACACAAAAACATGACTTACTGGTTGTGTCAACTAAAGAATGAAGGGAAAGACAGGGGAAAAAGAGTGGTGATGCAGGAGGCCATGTTGCCACCTATTCAGAGAAGGTTAGCTTTCTGATATGAGAGATCTGAGTACTCAAGCTAACATCTGCTCTGAACCTCTCAAAGAGTTTTAGTCCCCATGGATTATGTAGGGTTTCTTGGTAGCTACCACCTGATCTAAGCAGTGATGCTCACTGAATGGCATTTCTGATGGAAGAAGGGGAGATGTTGTTCCCAGGTAGAAAACGTGTTGGGGGCAAAAAGGGAAGATGGGAGTGGTATGTGTCTTCTCTGACACACCTCTTTAGCACCTGTGTACGTACCTTTGACTCCTTAGCAAGGACAGAGAGTCATACCAAGAACTTCAAAAGATAGGGAAGACCAATGAAAACTTAGATGACGCAGTTTCAAGTTCCTTTATCTTTTTCTGTCTTGTTACGTGTATGCCTTAGACACGAGAAGGATGGGCTCTGTGGATGACTAAAAGCTGAAGATCCTTACCATGACAAACTGATGTTGCTTAGCCGAGGAGAGATGGGAGGCCCAGAAGTAATAGAGGTAGATTGGTATCAGTTATACTACTGCCAATATTAGTACCATTGTTTCATTCAGCTTTTGGATGTTGGATCCTTGCACCTTCCCAGAAGAGAGGCGAGACTGAATTTGTGTCTCTGACTGACAGAAATCTAGCACATGGCTAGATTGGTGCTGTTATTACAAAAAAAACCACCAATTTTTGTTCTGTTTGAGAAATGCGACTCCTAGTGTAAGGCTTTTGAGATGTAGTTCACCTTTTAAACCCAGATTAATCATTGAAATAGCTTGCTGGTAATGAATTAGAGTCCTGTTTCCCCCTGGAGCTGACTCAGCCCTCCCTGAGTGGTCCCAGGCAGAGGACTATATGTCCGTGAAGATCTGCTATTTCTACCCCTTCTCTTGATCTGATTTGACCTTCGACTGGCTGGGTTGAGATATATAGAGAATCTATATGTTCTCCAAAATACAAGGATTTGTCATTTTGTGTAGAATTTTAAGGTGGATAGAACAATGGCTGGGTATGCTTCATTCTATCAACTGCTGAAGTAGAAATGAATGCTATTTTAGACTAGAGCAGGGTTCAGAAAACCAGTAACTTTCTATGTATTTAGAGGAGTCATTGAAGATATGAGCATATAAATTTGGACTTTGTATTATGAACAGTTAAAAGGATTTCTCTGACCAAAGGCACTAAAATCATATGCCCCTAATTTTAAAATGAACTTATAAAAAGTAATGACTTGGGATTATTTTTTTCTAAAGTGTAGCTGATATATGCTGCCTTCTTTGACAAAATAATTTATCTATTGCAATAACTTTATTTATTTAATCTATTACATTTAAGTTAACCTAATAAATTTTAAATCTCCCATCTCCTCTACCATTTCTTCCCTATAAACTAGTTCTATATTAGAAGACAAAGCCTCTGTGTTCCTTAAAATAACCATTTAGTTTGGCAATGCAGAAGGTGCACTAATTAATATAATCAAAACCATAAGCCATTACTGCAAGCTTGAAATGGACAATTTAATGGACTGAGTTTTATGCACTTTCTAATGAAAGTTGACCCCTTTGGTTAATCAGAATTCATAGTAACTCAGCACTGTCTAAGTGTTGCATAAAATTCTTTACCTGAAGCTGGCAAATAGACTGTGGTTAAAAGAGGAGAGAGGAGGAAAGCAATAAAAGAGACCTCATAATAATAAAAAAGCCTTCATAAAAGTCCATCATATGCATTTATTCAGGTTAGATATGTGATACTATTCAATATGCTTTAGAGAAGGAACTGTTTCTGCAAGAATAAGGATTCCACAATTACAAAGACATGTGTGGTATTTTAATAAAAGTGCTGCAAGTCATTAGTTCCTGGCTTATTAGATCCAATATAATTCTTCCACTTAGACTTCAACTAAACAGTTATTAGTTAAGCAAAGTATCCTAATACTGATTCACATCCAAGACCTAATTTCATTCCAAAGGTGTAACTGGTGATACAGGAACATAAAGGGTTCAATAATGATTTGTGTCTTTTAAGTACATTCAGTTATTTTTCATTTTGATTGTCAAATTTACTAATGTTAAGATAAAGCCTTGTATTTTAAAGCAGTGGCATAAATATTGCCAGAAAGAAGTATCAGAACTGAGATAATCCTAAAAATAGACCACAAAATTTTAAGATGGAAAAACAATGAAGAGACTGAATCTGTGCTCCACTGAGGCAAAGAGACATTTAAAAAAATATGAATTTACTCGTGATTGCTTGTAGGGCTAACCTTAACTCCTTTGCTACTTATGTAATTTTCTTTAATTCTGTCTTAAACAAGATTAGTAACTTCTATCTTTTCTCTATACTTTGAGACTTGTGAATGTTTGGTTTTAAGTTTTTGTTTTGCTTTTTAATGAAAAACATAATTATTTAATGGCCTTAAAAATGTAGGGAGGAAAAATACCCTAGTAGTAACCATTTTATATTTTCAGATAAGAAAATAAATGAAAATAACAGCAGTTCTTTACTTCCTCATCACAGTAAAAAAAGTCTGTACTTTAAGAACATTGTAATAATACTCAGATAGATGCCTGATTTTATAAGAACAATCTTGGTTGATTTTACTTTGTGAATAATGTCATTTGGTTCATGTGATATGCACTTCACAATCTTCTCTTGCCAAGATTTTCCTTCACAGAAGAGGTACCTGGTTTTAAAAGAAAGAAAGAAAGAAAGATCACAATTATGCCTCATTTCAGGATCATCCGTATTTTCAATGACTTTGATAAATGAAGCCTATCACTGTCCCTATATGTAATAAGAGTATGTGTACAAAGAAATAGTTACTGACAGCCGGGGAATGCCTTGTAACCATTTCCTAAATGTAACTAATCATTTTGAAATAGCTAATTGTTTGTATTTTAAGAATATAAAACATCGTTAGAAGGAAAAATCTCAGTGCTGTTTATTGCTAGTACTTGTGAAATAATGCAGAGAGTTTACCCATGTAATTGCAGTAGTGAAAGAGTCCTGATGCATCTTCAGTATTCTTTCTTTGTGATTTTTAGGTTCAACTTATATTCATTTTTCTTTTGAGGGGGCAGAGGTGGGTATACAAATAAAAACTAGCTTCTGAGCTTCAGGGATTTACAATTTTTCAACAAGTAGTGTTTAAATTTCTGTGAGTTATTAATGACTAAAACTGTTTCAAAATTATTTACATTTACTAGAAATAAATTTAAATTTTGAAAACTGATGATTTGAGAATGTTCCATGAGCATTCCATATACAGTTTAAATAGAATTTACAAACATTCTAGACCTCTCATGCACTGCTGTTGGAGGCATGGGTCTAATAGCCCTAATTCCTTTTACAACAATTGTATTTGCAAAGACTGTTAAGAACATGAGATCAATAAAATTAAATTATTAAACACTAGTGTTTAGAACAGGCACAATCAAATGCTTCTTCTTACTTCAAATAATACTCATCATATTTATGCCAAAGAATTCTACACCAGTAATGCTTTCAGGTAATTTAATCTTTCAATTGATTTCTACAGGAGAACACAAAATGCAAGAGGACAAAATGTCCCTTCATTTATCCCACTGGATATGAAACATCTCTGTTCATTTAATGGAGTTCACTGAAATTAACTTTCTGCGAGCAAAGACAGATTTTGACCTCTTTGTCTTCTGCAATTCAGAAACTACAATTAGTCAGATAAGAAAGCTGTTGGGTAGAAAATGTCTCTGTTAGTGTAGAACCTGCAGACAGCTTCAATAGCATCACATAGCTCCTGAAGGCTTATAATTTGCAAGGAACTTACAGTAATCATCAGTTCCCTCCTCCTGTCTTCGTTTCATAAAGCTACTCATAAATATGTGGCAGAATAGACAAAAGAAATATGCAAGCATAGCAGGGATTATCCTTTAGCATTGCTATTTTATATTAGCTTGCTTCAATGTCTTTTCATGAAGGAAAGTGTCAATTTTAATTTTTAATAGCGTTTTAATATACTTTTATTGCTATAGAGAGCATGTGAATGTTTGGCATGTGAATGCTATATAACGTCTTTCCGTAAAATAAAAGACCTGGCAAAGAGCACTTCTCTTGTTAGAGGACTCTCCAACGAATGGATTGATTCTCTGGGCTCTGTGTGTGTGCAAGAGAGAGAGACCAAAACAATCCATTATCAAGGAAGGTCAGTTAGCACAACTACACATGTTGCTTCCTTACCTCAGCATAATTTCTCTCTCTGTCTGTATCAATATCTACCTACATTAAAGAAAACCAGCTAGTTTGTTCTTATACATGAGTCTTTTAATAGGTTCATTATCAGCATTGGCCAACCAGCACTCCAGGCATTCTTCCACTGACTGGAGGCAGCTAGAGATACACTAAACCAGAAACATTACTGTTGTTTCCTAAGGAACTTGGTCAGTGTTTATTTAATTTAACATTGTATTCCCACCTAACAGTTCTTTTCATTTCACTCCAAGAAGTAATGTAGGATAAAATACTAAGGAATGCAGGGGCAGATGACTAAAATACACAGGTGTGTACATGTTTTGAGTCACACACTCAAATGTATTTTCTATTCCCCACAGCAACAATGAAAGTACTTTTTTATTTTTTTTTTTAAAAAAAGGTATCTATGGTGTCTTTTTATGAACTCTTGGTAGGATAAAGCAATCAGTGCATAAACCAGAAATGACAGCAATAATGTAGTGGGAGAAATTGTGTTTTAAAGAAATGGATGTTTTCTCAAATCTGCAAGGCAAAATAGACCATCATGCTCTCACTTAAGCAATGAAAGTGAAGGGGAACAAAGCCACACACTTACAAGTAAATAAGGCAATACTGATATGGTTTGTTGCTTTGTTAATTTAAGTACGTTACTTCATCTCTTCCTGCCTCGTTTTTCTTATATGTAGAAGAACTGGATCTATTCAAACTAATATGAAATAGCAATGTAAATTACTTTTTCAGGAAATCCTTTTCCTTCCTGAACTTTCTGTTTATAAAAACTGTTAGCACAGTGAATTAAAAAAGGATTAAATTCTGCCACTGAATAAATGCAATAAGAATTCTATAATTAAACCAGTTGATCCAAACATCTGAGCACTGTAGACAAACTCTCAGTGCAAAATGCACTCTGGAATACAGATTTTTTTATAAATGTAAATCAATTTTATTACTCAATGCAATAGTAAAGCATATTTAGAAAATTATGTAGAAGCTGGGAGTCCAAAGTACACAAAACCTTGGAGCAAAGTTCAGGACATCATATAGACTGAGTTGCCATGTTAGCTCTAGAGAAGCTACACTGTTTCCTTGCACCTTCAAGAAGAAGTCAATCCTATTCGTCAGCTCTGCCACACAAAATAAGAATTTCTCTAAAAAGTTTGAATTTTCCCAAAATGTGAAATTTATTGTGGGCTAAGTTTTGATCTCTGACACAAGATTAAATCCTCAACAAAAACACTGAAATCAAGACAGGTATAGCTAGAACTGGAAATTTTGAGATTCGGTCAGAAGGTAAGTTTTCCATTCAGATCCTTCATTACTGTTACACCATGCTCTCCTAGAATTGTTGACATAAATCCTTTTACCTATATTTCTGACTTAATTTACCATATTGTGCCTTTGTGAGAGGTTGGGTTTGTGGGTTTTTTTTGTTTGGTTTTGGTTTGGTTTTGTTTATTTGCATGTCTCTTTTTGCTTTGGATTGTCTGAGACACTTATAGAAAAATACTGTGGGGACCTTTATAAAGCAACCCTTTTCTAACACATTCATCTTGAAAATGATTGAACTGTCTAGAAGAATACTCACCAGTATAAAATAAATGGACATACTATGAGAGGAAGAACTATTGTACATTCTCTGTCAGCTCACGACATCAAGCTGTTCTGTGTATCTAAAATGATGAGTGCCTGGTGGTTTTTAAGTATACATCTATCACTTTCAATTTATTTTACAAAAATGTATCATGAGAACATAATTGGATCTAGATTTATTATGCAACTAGCATTTTTTTTCTTCATGAGGTGGGAGTAGGGGAAATTCTCAGAAAATGTTCTGTGAAATATCTCAATTGCAATCAAAATTGTTATGAAGACACATAAATAAAACATCCTGGTTCTGCTATGCTATTATTTAAAGGAAAAAAATACTGATTCACTCCAAGAACTAGATTATGTTTCATGTTTTATGCCTGTTGCTTAATTATTGCATTTAATCAGGGTATTTTTCTTATTCTATACTCCCAAATATATTTAAATACATTTTAAAAATTAAAATAAGGTTCTTAGACAATCTCAAAGGAATGAGACTAATGGATATCACACCTAGTGTTGAAGAGGTGAGATTAGCAACCTCATAAGAAAATGTCAGCTGAAAATTGCCCATAATTTTGTATTCATTTGTTGTACAGATATTCCTTAACTTCCATACTTCTTCCAAAAAACTTTAAACCTCTCAGAATTGCATGAGAATGCTGAAAACTGATCTCTAAAATGCTGGAAATTTTGAGCAAAAACCAACTTACAACGGACCTTTTAAAAATATCAAGTTTTGTTCTGTTCAGACAGAGAAAGCATATTTGACTGGTTGAACTATGACTGGTTGTGTCACAGGGGCCTTTTTGCATGTCCTGTTCATCACTTTGTGTGAATTTAAAAAAATGAGGGTTTTTGGTTTTTTTGGCAGTAGTGGTGGTGTTGACACTAGTTTTCTTAACCACTAAATTTGAGTCATAAAATAGTGAAGGAGCATGCCACTAATTCTTTGTGATTTGCATGGAAATCATGCATTGATGGAGCATAGATATCCCATTAACAGAATCCACACTTTCCATTGCTTTGAAAGAAGTTACCTATAACCCATCAAGTTCTCTTGCAATGTATTTTCTGAAAATGGAGAGAGATTTCTTGATTTGATAGTCTAAGAAATGCTGAAAAAAGAAGGAAAAATAAAATTAAAAAAAATGAGGAAGCTAAAATTAATGGCTAAGTCCTCATGCTTTAGGGACACGTTCTCAGAATACTAATATGTAAACTTTGTTAAATTAGTATTTTTAAGTACTTGAATTGTACGTCGAACTGAAAAATTGCTTGCATTCAGATTAAAAACAATATAGGCTAGCAGATCATTTTGCTCAACATTGAATCTCTCAAAACTTGCAAGAATATTTGATGCTATGGCTCTTTAAAACAACATCAGCCTAAAGAACTTGTCAATCTGTCTGTATTGGTAACTAATCACTGCATTTTTGAGACATTTATTTAGAATTTAAAAATCCCCATATGTTTTACAGAGTATCCCAAACCCTGAGGGTATTGGTATGGGAGAAATTACCCCAAATATATGGCAACCATGTTCCTTAAAAAACATGCAAATTACATATGAAAATATTCCTCTTGAAGGGCAGCTCTACCTGTGTGCATTGCAATTTCTACTGTTGGTGTTTTATAGTCCTGTATTATCTTAAATAATAGATATTAGGATTAGAAATGACTGACTGGATCATAAAGGTGGTAATAGCTATTTTGGCAGGGTATTCCACTATCTAATTGATCTTACTGTTATACAGTGCTTTTTTACTTTTTGGTCTCCATTTTCTTAATTTCAGGCCTTTACTTATTCTTTTTCTTACAAATTAAGCTAAAACTTCTTTTTTTTCTTTTCTTTTTTGATATTTCCTGGAAGGTACTTATAAATTTTTTTTTAATCACCTCTTACTTACCTCCTCTGTAGGCTGTATAAATTCAGTACTCTTAACCTCTCTTCATAGGTCATGTTTCCTAAACCTTTCAGTACTTTCATTGCTTTTCTCTCTACCCTAATTATGTCATTTTTTACAGCGCAGAGATGAGAATTAAAGTGCTCCCAAAGCACCCTGTGCAATTTCGTGTAGTATTTACATACATTTAAAAAAAAATACTTGCAATTATTGACAGGCAGTATTTTAATCTGTTTTAATATTTTTAGGAAGTGGCCAATTCAAGATTTGCTGAAGGCCTAAATATGCTGTCACCTTACTTTAAATACTTACTTTAAAGTAATAGAGAACATGTATCTTGGTTTAAGCAGTATTTCTCTGTTTAACTCTTGTTGAAGGTGCTGCTTTATAAACCGAGCTGTTTGGTTGGGCGGTCCTTAGAAAAGCCAACAAACACAGAGTAATAAAAAGCTTTCTGTCATAATATAGTTGCTTTGATACAACTTATCTTTTCTTATTCATAGCTAACACATAAACCTCCTTATTCATTACTGTATGCGGGGCCTTTGCATAAAAAGAGACTACCTAACTTCACTGTCACAAATCAGGATTATTATAACTTTCTATTTATGACAAACAGCCATTAACAGTGGTTTTACTGGTATTTAGATTTGATGTGTTTTTATTGCTATTTGGACTTGCTGATATCAATCCATATTGGGCTGCTCTTTTATCTACATGCTATACTACATGGGAATAAAGATGCACATTTTTTCTATTTCTGTATTGTTTCTTTCTAAAACACACCATTTAAATGTTGATCAATGTAAAGGACTGAAACGAAACTACTAGATCCTGATGTTTAATTTGAATTGTTTAGTTGCTCAGTCTTCTTACACAGAACATCACTAAGCCCTACTGAAGTGAATCTTGTTTTATATTGAAAGGGATCTTTTCTGCAAAGCTGTTTTTCATGTGTATGGCCCCCAGCATAAACTGGTGCATGGCGTTGTTCCTCCACAGGTGCAAAAATTTCCCCTTGTTGAACTTGATGAGCCTCCTGATGAGTCAGACCGTGTCTCCAGCTTGCTGTGGTCCCCCTGGATGGCAGAACAACCCTCTGGCATATCAGCCGCTCCCTACAGTTTTGTATTGTCTGCAAACTGGCTGAGGTTACACTCTATGCCATCATCCAGGTCACTAATGAGGAGATGTTAAACAGGACTAGGCCCAGTATATAGCCCAGGGGTACACTGCTAGCTGCTGGCCTCCAACTACATTGTGTGTCACTGATCACCACCCTCTGGGTCCAGCATTCAGTTTTCAAACAACCTCACTCTGATGTAAGAGAGCTACCATAAAGAGAGATCTGAAATACAGTCTTGGATCTCTGTCTAGAACTTCTTGCTGAGAAATATAAATATGTTGACTTCTTAATTTGGTTGAAAAATCTTGTTTTTTGTTACTGCTTTTTAGTCAGCTAATGAATAATTTTGGATTTGAAGTCAATTGTGTGAGATCAGTTTCTTTCCAAACTGGCTGAATTCACGAACAGATTTATCTTGAATGAAGATGCCAAATTTCGATAGTATTTCTCCCTGGATACTTATACTTTGGGCCTCTTTCAGTCTTTCCCTCTCCATCTAATGGCTCCCTGTTTGTCTGATACTTTTACTTGTGACCACAGAGAGATGCTGTCATTTTGTCATATTTTTCCCTATATTTATCTTATTTTCATTTTGTCTGCAAGTCTCTCCTGTTATTGCTAGTCCTTTCCATTTCCTTTCACTTAATGTAACATTTTATATGTTGACATTTCAAGTTCCTGATAAAAAAAAATTAACTGAAAGCAAAGTGTAGTATCACCAGACACAAAGAAATCCATGTCAGCCCCGTTTCTACTGAATTTATTTTGTATTGTAAAAAATCTGAGAAACAAA
This sequence comes from Ptilonorhynchus violaceus, assembly GCA_013397565.1. NCBI lineage: Eukaryota > Metazoa > Chordata > Aves > Passeriformes > Ptilonorhynchidae > Ptilonorhynchus > Ptilonorhynchus violaceus. Next base: position 562,691 of record VZRJ01001802.1, on the reverse strand, counting down.
ATGAAATCCTTAATTCTGATCTGTAGTTCTCATAATACTCTAAATGTGAGAATAAGTGTTGAAATATCTTCTTTCAGTATTGTTCTGGTATCTCCTGTTTTCTTTAGTCTCGATGGTGTTTTTGAACATTCTTTGAATTTATGTATGAACATAAAAATATCATAGCCTTAGACAGAATGAAAAAATCAGCTGTTCTTACCCATTCAATTCTTTAGCACACAATTTCAGGCAAATGTAAGCCTTGGTGATAGCAATGATTGTTTCCCTTACCAGTAACCCCGTCTGCTCTCTAGGAAAACTTGAATGAATTGCAGATCTTAGCAAAGCTCACCATAAGACAAAATTAATGAAGTAGAAGTAAAGGCTTATATAGCCCATATGAAATCATACACAGTTCTGACCTACTTGTAAATGAAGGTTGTTTTGACATAGTGGAAGAGGAGACTGAAGCTGTGGCTGAAGAGAAACAGTAGTGCACATACACATCTGTATCAAGAATACCCATTTAAAACACATAATAAAGACAATACTTCTCATGCCAGCTGACAGCATTTTTATGTGTTTAATTCTCCCTAACTACATTTTTATGGAGTTAGCAGCATAAAATTTATGTTACTAAGGACTGTGTCCTGAGATTGAGGGACAAGGAAAAGCAAACATTCTCTGTCTGTTAAACTTTCTGAAACCCTGAGGTCCAAAACTCAGGATGTATATATGCTATGTTCCCATTGTAATTATTGCAGTTGCAATTGTTATTCCAATAACTGAACATGAAAATGATTAGCTATGTGTCTAAATGCAGATTTTCTTCCTCTGTCAACTTACATAATTCATGTAATGAATTACACAGGCCATGGAATATGAAATGGCTGCAAAATGCTATAATTTTTAGTTTGTCATAGTTTGCATGAAGTATAAATGTCTGAGACAAAGGCCTAAGGGTGACTACCCAAATACATCAATAAATTTAGAAATTTTGGAAAAGCTGGAATAAGCCCTGTAAGGTCTTTTTTATGTGCCCAAGCTCTATGCAATATACAAGCTCTCCATGAGTGCTGTTCTCATTTGTTAGTTTTTAAATCAGTTTGAAAAGTGTAGATTAACCAAAAGGTGCAAGAGAAGACAATATCAAGCATGTGATGATTTTGGAGCATGTAGTTAGTGTGCCTGTAGTATGAATATGAGAAGGGTAAAATTTCCTCTATGTCTCCAAGGCGAGTATTATTTTATTTTAAAGCAAAGATTTTTTTCTGCCAGTTGAAAAAGGATTCTGTCATGCAAGTGAGATTTATGCCCTCCATTTTTTTTTCTGCAGTGCAGGCTTAGTTAAAAAATAATCAAAGAGATTTTTTTAAAAATCTTTGAACTTCTATAATCAAAGGAGTTCATTTTGGAAATTCATTATTATTTTTTTTTTCTCCATCTCTCCACTCCCACTGCTCTTTCTCTCTTTTATTTTCCTCTGAATTTTGAGTCTGAAACAACATTAAAACGTATATAAACAAATCTCTCTTTCTTTCTCTGACATTTATGAAAAAAAAATGCAAAGAGGACTTTCAGTCATTTCCATTAAGTATACACTTATAACTCTTTGTCTGAGAAACATATAACATTTAGAAGCTAGGTTTCCCTGATGTATACATTTTTGATTCCTTATCAGCTCTTTTCATTCTATCAGATCACAGGACTGCAAAACCCCATCAGGGTCATCAAATTCAGTATTGTGCCATCACAGGCAACAACATTATACTGACCTTTTTATGAGTCATTGAACTGAATCTTAAAATTAACTAGGTGGGATTTGGGGAGCTTTTTTTCTTTTTTCTTTTTTTTTCCTTTTTGTTTTTTTTTTTCTGGTTGAGATACAGCAATAGGAACTGTTTCAGCTTATAAGTGATCTGCTAAATGTTACAGATTTGTGATTTTGACTTAAATTTCTAGCCTCGCCAACAAAATGTCTATGGGGTCTGATGACATGCATCCCAGGGTCCTGAGGGAACAGGCTGATGCTGTTGCCATGCCACTTTCCATGATATTTTAAAAGTTGTTTCAGTCAGGCAAGGTCCCTGGTGATTGGAAGAAACAAAACATCATGCCTATTTTACACAGGGGAGAAAGGAAGACCTGGAGAACTACACACTGGGGTAGTGTAGTTCCTGGTTCCTGTGCCTAGGAAAATCATGGAACATATAGGCATGGAAGCAGTGTTAAGACACATGCAAGACAAAGAGACGATCCAAGACATCCAGCATGGCTTCACTGAGGCCCAATCATGCTTGACCAATCTGATGACCTCCTGTGATGGAGTGGCTGCAATGGTCAAAGGAAGACCAACTGATGTCACCTACCTAGACTTCTGCAAGGCCTTTGACACAGTCCCACACAACACCCTTATCTCCAGACTGGAGAGACATGGATTTGAAGGGTGGACTATTCAGTGGAGAAGGAATTGGCTGGAGAGCCAGAGAGTTGTGGTCAATGGCTCCATGTCCAGGTGGAGACTGGTGATGAAGAGAGTCCCTCAGGGCACCTGTTTGGGGCTGGTGCTCTTTCATATCTTTACCAATGAAATAGACAGGGAGATCAAGTGCACCCTCAGCAAGTTTGCAGAAGACACCAAGCTGAGCACAAGAAGGAAGGAATGTGATCCAGAGGGACCTGGACAAACTTGAAAAATGGGATCACAAGAACCTCGTAAGATTCAAGAAGTCCAAGTGCAAGATGCTGCACCTGGGTCAGGGCAATCCCAGACAAGAGTACAGACTGGGAGAAGGAATCATTGAGAACAGCCTTGCAGATAAGAACTTGTGGATGAAAAGCTAATTGTGAGCAAACAATGTGCACTTCCAGCCCAGAAAACCAACCGCATCCCAGGCTGCCTCAAGAGAGGAGTGGCCAGCAGTTCAAGGGAGGTGATTCTGCCCCTCTACTCTGCCCATGTGAGACCCCACCTGCAGTGCTGCATCCAACTCTGGGATGCTCAGCACAAGAGAGATTTGAGCCTGTTAGAACAGATCCAAAGGAGCCTACAAAGATGATCAGAGGTGATGGTTCAGCCTGGAGAAAAGAAGGCTCCAGTGAGACCTCATTGCAGCCTTTCGGTGTCTAAAGGGGGCTTATAAAAAGAAGGAAAGGGACTTTTTACATGGACAGACAGTGATAGGACAAGGCGGAATGGCTTCAAACTAAAAGAGGAGAGATTTAGATTAGATCTCAGGAAGAAATTCTTTACTTAGAGGGTAGTGAGGCACTGGAACAGATTGTCCAGAGAAGTTATGAACGCTCCATCCCTGGAGGAGTTCAAGACCAGACTGGATGGAGCACTGAGCAACCTGATCCAGTGAGTGGCATGCCTGGCTGTAGCTGTGGGGTTGGAACTGGGTGATCTATAAAGTCTCTTACAATCTGATCCACTTTTGATCCTATGAAAAAGGATGCCGGAATGTCTCTGTGTAATTACACTGTAGTTTTGCATGTTTTTTAGCAGGTGCACAATAAAACCTCTGTGTGAATAATATAGCAGTAGTAGGTAGCTGATGGTATTGTAACTGTGTATTGTGACTTTGTGGCAACACAAAGGTAAATTACTAATAAAAAGATTGGTTTCTCCCTCTTTTTAAAATTATTTTCTTAATTGTATATGCCAGGTGTTGCAGCTTTCAGTGGATTTTATACAGATATTTTAAGTGTGGAATAATTTTGAATATTATACATCTGAATAACAATCAGACAATTTGTATCCATTTTATTAAATATTAATTGTATTCAGGAAGTTGGACATTGATTTTTTCAGGCTCATGTTGAGCAACATTTAATGCAAAAAATGACCCCAAAGCCAACAGGAATTTTTTGTGGTATCAGAAACTACATCATAGAAACCAAAGTGTCATAGCATATCCATTAACCAAAGCAATCAGGGGAAAATCGGTATCTGCACCATTTGTAGAGCTTTCTACCATAAAAGATGGCTTCCTTACCAATGTCTGCTCTCTCTATGAATTAAACCTCATTTAACTTAAACCACAGTAGTTGTAAGATGATTCTCCTGTGTATTAGCAGTGTATTTATCCCTAATTTTCTCTTTCTTGCCTGAAGTAATACACAACATCAAGTGAGGTGTCAAGACCTGCTAAAAAATACATGAAAATTAGAATGGAACTGAAAACCACGGTATTCTAGGTGAAGAGCTATCATAGATATGTCTGATAGAAGCCTGTGTCAGACAGAGCAGGGAGTTGGCTTTATCTACATTTGTGTATTCCTCAAAGTAGATTTAAAAAAAAAAAAAGAAGGTTAGACAAAAGACAGTTATTAGCAGAATGTAAAGAAAACAAGTCAAATTTCTAAGGCTAGAAAATCCACTCACTGGTCAGAGAGAACAGAAATATAAACAGTTTATGTGAGAAAATCTATCTTTTCTCCTGAAAATCTTGCAGGACGGTTTCAGTATGCTCAGTAGCTTTCAAGGTCACAATAAGCCTTATGCTGCTCCTTACAATTCCTATATAGCCTTAGTCTCCTTTGAGACCTAGCTGCCTATTCCCTGCTCCTCAGTGCCTCACTATGACAATCTCTTCTGTGTCTGCTTCATCCAGTGTTATCTTTCAAGTTTGTGTCCCAAGGGAGGAATCACTTTCTTCTCCTTGTAGAGTGTTTTATCTGACCTATTCCTTGTAGAAGGTTGTCTTTATAAAAGAAATATGGATCCTGTCCATATTTGTAGCCAAATAAGAAATGATAAGGTGAGTACACTTAGAGAACCATCCCTTCTCCTAACATAGGTGTTTAGCCTTTTGTTGTACAACTCCCCATGGGTTATCAGTTCGACAAGTAAGTAAGCAACAGAATTTATATTAGAATCACACAGAAATGAAAGGCAATGCTCCTGTCTTCTTTGATGCTGTAATACAGCTGTAAGAGTAGTCACCCAAGTGGGACAGAACTGGATTAAATTTTCTGAGAGAACTTTAGATTTCTTTTTCCTCCAAGGTAAATGCTCTGTCAGAATGCAAAGGTTTTGGTGGAACAGAATTATCCCTTAAAATTATTCTGTTTCCTGGGATAATAAATATTCAGTAGGTCAAGGAATACTTGTGAAGGTTCGCACTTCATGGTTTAATTCTTGCCAAATGCACAAGTTGGAGGAGCTATCTGAATCCATGGTAAGGCAATTTCAAAGCACTGCAATTTTCACTGCCACCTCCCACTCCATGCGAAAATGTTGTACGTGTGTGATTATCAATTTTTCTCTGAAAAATCTGGCTTTTTAGCAGAAGAGGAATACCCAGTTTGTGTGCAGCAATCAGCCTAGGCAGTTCTGGTCATGCCTTGAAAGGCACAGATTCCTGTGAACTATTTGATAAGTAGTGGTGTTTCCTATGGGTTGTAAGTGGTTGAAAAATTCTGTTTATTTAACAGGAGAATCTACAAAGACAGTTTGATGACACTTAAGTTTCTGAGTTCTTTTAGGGATCCTACCTATATACAGTTACCTGAATGATCATAACTTTTCATATCAACCAGGGCTGTGACTGTACTTTTTGTTGTGTGTGGGGAGGTTGTTTTATTTTTCTCTCCCTCATTCCCAAGTCTATAATAACTAATTTTAAAACCCCCCAAACAAGTGCATGAATTTTATGATTCTGGCTCCAATATGAGAAAAGTAATTTTGACTTATCAAACGTACCTGTTGTGATTAAAAAAAAAAAAAAGCAAGCCAAATCAGTATTCTATGGTATTTAAGAAGGATTGGACAGAGATATATGACTGGGGGTTTTCAGATCATAATTATTCTGTAATTAAAGAAACTAACTACTGGTAATCCTGCAAGAGAAAATGTGGTAGCATAAATCTTTGATTAAATAATGTATAAGGGTGCTGCTTGTATTAATGTTGCTTCTGATTAACATTGGTCATGCACTTTTTGTTTTAATATGAGTATGACTGCCACTCCAAACAAAGGCCAAACGGGAAAAATTGTACTTCTTAGGAGTCTTACCTTCTGAACCAACCAGCCATATGCAATCTAAGTGCATATATATATTTCATTAAATTCAGATGAAATTATGGAACTATCCATACTTCTGTGAAAGATAAAACTAGAGTCACTATGAAAAACTCCTGCACAATGCAGCTCTCCTTCCATTAGAGTCCATGCAACTTACAGAGTTCTATCTCAAGATCAGCATCTACCATGAATAACCTTCTATTCTTCTGTGAGATTTAGATTAAGAAGTGATGTTTTCTTGCCCAAGATAGTTTTCTTTGTTACATCATCTGCAGTATGTTAACAAAGCATGTGCAAAAGATAAAGATATTCATTATCTTAGACACCAACACTCATAAAAGCCATTGAAAGTAGTCCTTAGTCCATTGGCACATCTTCTGAAAAACATCTAGCCAATAATAATGAAAGAATTTCTGAAGGTGGCAGTATTCTGAAAACTAGTCTCTTGTTAGTATCATCTTCACCATTCCTTTTCCTTCACTACTTCTTGCTGTCAACAATGTCTGATTAAAATATTTAATTTTTTCGGAGATTGATATTGAAGTAGATCATTATAACCTGTTGTTACATCGGTTTTTTTCACTATGCCATTAAAAAGGGAAGAAGGAAGGCAGGAAGGCAGGCAAGAAAGAAAGAAAGAACTCCTGGTGGTGCATAGTCTGTTTCAGAAGATAATTACAAAAAAAAAAGGAGAATTCTAGCTTCAGAGAGTAGCTGTATCCATACACTCAGGGATTTGTGAGCTACAGATGTATAATCTGTCCAAGATTTACACCTTCTGTGTACTTCAAAAGAGTTCAAGTTTGGTGACACAGGGTGCCTTTCATCCAATCAAATAAAAAAAGAAAATATAAGGTTTGTAAAAGTTTTATATGTTTTCAAACATCAAAAAAAATACTATTGATAATGGCTGCTGGTTTTTTCCTATTTCCTTTTTCTGATTTTTGCTTTAATCAGTGATTCCTGTAATCAGCAATAAGTGTTATCTGCTCAGGTTGTCTTAGATACACAGGCATTTTTAGGATAGAAAATTACTGTGCTTTGCTTTGTGAAAAAAAATGGAAAATATGTGGCTGGTGTGCCACAGTCTTGAAAAACTGTTATCTATTGTTGAGCAAGGCTAAATTCTAGTTTAAGTCTTCTCAAGGAAATGTGTGTATGTGTGCATGCGTGCATGTGTCAGTGTTTTCTCTATTCAGTGGCAAGACCAGGAAATTGAAGAATAGGTATATTACTAGGTTTCCATCATTTCAAAACCAAGTTTTGCAATCTTTTCCACTGAAGTAAAGCACTTGCTTTGAATCAAGACATACTTAATTTGCTTAAAAATTAGATCAGCTCTATTTTTGGGTGATTTTTTTAAACAATGGGAAAATGTAGAAACAAAACCAGTGTTTTAAAGGAATACTCACTTGTCAATCAAAAGCTAAAAGAATGTAGCTTTCCTTCCTCCTCACATTCCCCAAACCAATGGTTAAGGCAACCATTTAGACCACAGGATATATTTAAATATATAACCTCTGTAGTTTAGAGGAGGGAATTGAAACAAAGTCTTCCTGCCACTGAAAAGGGAGTGCCTTATCCAGAAAGATGCTTATCCAACAAGTGTTGCTTTGTCCACCCACCACTTTGTTTTCCTTTACAAATAAGCTGTCCATCTGGGGCCGGTTGTCTGAAGACAGCACTGTCTATGCTTTGCCAGTAGAAACCAAATGTTACAGCCATTATGGCCAATTATCTTTACTTCCTCTGTTAATGTGTCATAGTCGTATCAATCCTTTCTAACGAAGTTACACTTCTATAAATAAATAGATAAATGAGCCAAGGAAATTATTAAAAATTATCCATGTCATTATCTGTTAGACAAAAATTAAAAAAAACCCCTAAACTGGTCGTGTGCCCAGGAAGCCCAACACCCAGGAGTGGAGGAGATGTATCCAGGACCCAACATCTTCAATATATCTGTGCATCACGTGTGCTCAGCACACAGCTCTCCCCCATTTAAAGAGTGGACGTGTGCTCCCTGAGGCCTCCGAAGGTACGGCACCTCGCTTCTCCATGCACATGGGTGCAAATTGTTTGTTGTACTGGAATATCCCAAATATGGTCCTACCGGAAATAATATGTTTAATCGTTTCTGATTTTCTAATACCTTTCAAATTTTACACTAGTTTCTCACAAACAAGGACTGTCTCTGTCAGAAACTGTAGGTCTGCATTCACTTCTTCCCATACAACCTCTTTCACAGAATCATAGAATTTCAGAATTCTAGAGTGATTTGGTTTGGAAAGGACCTTACAGATCCCCTGACCATGGGCAGGGACGCATTCCACAAGACTAGGACACATTCACTCTTACCTTCTGGACTAGCATCCACTGTGGAGGCTTTTAGAATGCAGCTAGTTTTGTGAGTATTTTTCAGGCCATTTTCTGCTGGTTTTTTCATTCTTAAGGTTCCAACTTCAATATTACATCTTCTCATCTTTTTCCTGATTCATGTACTTTCCCAGTAGAGATGACATATAGTAAGGGACAGTAAGGGACAGTCCACACGGGTTTGGGGTTTGTTTGGATTTTTTGGTTTTTTTTTTTCTATGCTTATATGTTTCCTCCTACAAAAACTTGATAGTGAGGAATGAAGGCTAAGCTGGAGTATTTTTTAAACTCTGTGTCAGTCCTTCAAGGAGCAGACTTTTCCAGTCTTTAGGACTTTTCAGAAGTTTCCATTTTAATGGCTTAGAAAATTTGCAAGCAGTTTTTTGAAAGTTTTAGGTTCATTTATACACATCTACTGGTTATAGAAATGTTAGTTCAAAGAAATTTGTTATTTTCAGTTTATCATCTGTTCCCTTGGCTACACATCCTCAGAATTATCAGCATTAACTGGAACGATAAATAAAACAATTGCTTAGCTATCTCAGGGAAAGGAGATAATGTTTAAAAAAGAAAGCATGAGATTAATCTAAAATTTATCAAATGCATCAAACAATTCATCAGAGCCACTTGTGTGTATCCTAACACCACAAAATGGTGTACAAAACTAGTACTATCAATATCTAAATAAATTTTGTATTTTACATGGGGCTTACTGCAATTTTAAAATTATTTAATAAACACCACAAAAGAGAAAATAGCTATATTTATGTGTAATGATCAAGCTCCTCCAAACTATTTTACTTCCTTGTGGTAAGCAGTAACCTGCTAGCTTAGTTATAGTCATGTAAGAAGCTGCAGGGGTAGCATTTAATCTACCTAAAAATAAGTGCAATGGTTGAAAAGAAAACAAACCCAACAAAACTATTTTTATAACATATGCAAAGTTGTGGAGTATTACAAATGACTGAAAAATACACGAATTGTATTGAATGCTGAATGTGAAACAAATGCGGTGTCACTGATCATTTGCAATTTGATTTAGGTGAGATCTGTTGATTCATAGCTTATTAGAATGCTATGTATGAAAAGAACTAGCTAGGTACATTTGTTTATTTGTCAGAGAAGCTTACACATGCATAGAGTAGTATGAATAGGCTGCAAGAGCACCTGGTTGTTTGCTAAACAGAGTAATTAAAACCCACAGAGTCCCAAATGCAAGGATTATCTTTGGAACTATGTTTCTTAAGAAACAAAATGTCAGTAGCCTTTTTTTCTTTTTTTTTAATGATATGAGTGTAATCTACATTAAAAGCTGCTGGTTTAGAAAAAAAATGTTATTAGCTTTTGTGACGTAAAACATGGCATCATAATAGAATGGGACAGAATAAATTTAATGAGTATAACCCTGTTTCTAATATTTGTGATTTTATATTTTCATAATCTTAATTACATATTTTTCACAGCTGGGTTTTTACATGTACTGCCTCAGATTTAAATACATACCTCCTTTTTTGTTGGTTTGGGGTTTTTTGTACAAGTAGATTTATGCCTCTCCTCAGTCATCACTGTCTGCATCTGAACACTGGACCTTCAGCTTTATAGAATAAATCTCTTCCACTAAAGCTCTACTGTTACAATTCTCACAGATGGTAACAGAAAGAAGTGGTTATCTCAGTGGACCAGGTGCTTGGGAGAGATACATAGCACAATACACCAGTGGATTACATATTTATGAGTAAACACATTTCACAAAGAGCAAGGATGACTACTTAAATGAAGGAGCACCTTTCTTGGAGGCACCGTGTCTAACTGATTGAAAGGTAAATTATGGATCTATCATGTTACTGATTACAGCAGCCTCTCTTTTAAAGGGAACAAGTTCTAGCTTATAAAGGCATTGAAATGTACAATGAACAAAAAATACCTGGGAAATGTGATCCTTAATTCTTTTCCTTTGATGCTGTAAGCTTTTAAATTTGTTGTTGGCTTTTATTGGTTGATAGATTTGTTCCCTTCCTCCTACCTCCACACTGTCTAGCTACTGCAAAGGACATGTATAAAGGATTCAGATATGTTTGTAGTGACACAGTTATTTCAGCAAGTGTTCTCTTTCTCTTGGAAAGAGGTTCAGTCAGAAAAAAATAGAACTAGACATGTTCACATACGCATGTGAAATACTCCTAATATTTTCTTTCTATCATTCCTCAACTCTTGTTGGGCAGAAGGTGATAAATATGGTTTCAGAGAACAAATTTCACAAAATGTATTTCCCAGGAAACATGACTACATTAACTAAACTCAGATGCCAGCTCCTTATTATTTCTGTGTTAGCGAAAAGCATGCTAGGTAAAATATTTTTTAATCTAAAAATTAATTTTATAAGAGAGGAAATGCCAAATGGAAATGTGCATGCAAAAGAGGATTTGTTTGTTCAATAATACCCAAGGTACAACAGATAATATCTCTCACAAGTAGCTCAATATGGAACTGTAGTAACATTTGCTAAGTTAATGTGCCTGTCTTTCCTCATATGTTTCCTCTGGAAGAAAATAACAACTTTTTGGTTTTGTTGGTTTTTGTGTTGTTTTTGTTTGGTTGGTTTTTTTTTAATTAAGCATGGAAAACAATTTGGCACAGAACAATGTAAAACGTTGTTTTGGTTATCAACATATATTGTGAAGACAGGTGTAACAAGGACTGTATCACCACTTAATAATTTCCCATTGCTCCATGTCTCCTGATGTCTAACAAGACTTACGATTGCTTATGGCATCTGCTTCTTAGCAAAATGATGCAGTGGAAGGCTTTAGGGGCTGTGGATGTGTAATGCCAGACTGAAGCCTTGTGCTTGTGTGTTTCTTTTGTTTCCTTCCCCTCACACAAAGGCAAAGAGAGCATACAGATTTATCATTAGTGGCTCCTCACTCACCTTTTGAGAGCAGCAAACACATTTTTGTGTTGCTCTGGGAATGGTTAGGCAATAGTGCATGACAGCATTTGAAGTTCCATATTTTCATCATACTCATATAGTTTAGTAAGAATTTAAACGTGTCAGATTCCTAAGTTATTGTAAATTGTATGATACCTACCTGTTTTTAATGTGAAATGAGCAGGTGTGTCTCACAGAAAAACTAGCAGAGCACAGTACTCTGTTATTCCCTGAAGCATCCTCCTTGTTTCTGTGCTAAGACTGGACTAACACTTCACTTCATTGCAGAAAGTTTTAACCAGTTAAATACGTCTGACAGGGCACAACCAGCTCTGACAATCTAGAACTTAACACACCTCAAGCCACAACATAAGCCAGCCTAAATAATCACAGATTTGATTAAGATGATGGAGATATACTGTTCCATAACATATGAGAATCTTGTTTTCTGTCTTACAGTTTTCAGTCTTTTTACCTTTGGAGCAGCTATTTCCCTGCAGTGCATGGAGAGGGCCATGTTGGAGCAGATATCCACAGTGCAATCTGTGGAAGACTCCATACGTGAAAAGGTAGATTTGCTGTAAAGGAAGCTGTAGCCTGTGGAAAGTACTCACACTGGAGAAGGGGAAAAGTGTGAGGAGGAAGGAGCAGCAGAGATAGACCATTACAGACTGATCACAACTCCCGTTTCCCATCCACCTGAGCTACTGAGCGCAGAGGGGGCAAGGCAGGAGGTGAAATAGTTGGGAATGAAAGAGTCAAGCTGAGTCTGGGAAGAAGAAGGGGTGGGAATATAGAGAGAAAATGATTTAGTTTTGTTCAAGGATAGCTTCTGTCATGATACTGATGAATATTTCTGTGTCAATGAATAAACACAAAAGAACAGTAAACAACAACGAAATAAAAGAATTCACCAAGGAATATAACCAGAACATAAGGGCCAAAACCCTGCAAAATAGAAAACCATGTGCTTAAGTAGTATGCGATGCTTCAGCATAATCCATGCAACCATGAAATATCTAGAAACTGAAAAGGACAATGACCATCCAGTATTATTCTATTTTTTTTCTTGGTATTTGTATCATTAGGGTTATAAAATTATATATGTAAGCTATCTCTCTCTCTGGAGACTCCTTTAATCATGTGTTCCAATAGATCGTTGCTAACATGATGCTTACACTCATTTACCTTTGGCTCCTCTGCTCACATTCATCTGCCTTTGGTTCGTCTGCTCTATTGCCAGTAAAATCACTTTTGGAATTTACTTTTATTCTAATTTTCAATTATAAGATACATTTTTTCCTTTTCACAAGAATCCTTGCTGACATTAGACCCTCTTTTGCTTCAAAGAAGCAAATACAATGCCCATTACTTAAGTTAAAATGGTAAAATACCATCTCAACAATCTGAAACAAAATATTGATGAATGACAACTGAGCGAGAAAGATGCATTTGTGGCTGTGTTTGAAAGAACTAGTATCTAAAGGCAAAGGGCCAAATATTTCTCTGAGGACTTCTTTATAATGAGATAAAGAAGCAGAACAATGATTACAGTAATTCAGAACAAAATACTTTCCAGGATTCCAGGAAGTTTACATAAACTGCATTAGTAGTAGCAATTAAAATTCAAAATGCTACCATCCACTATTCAATTCCATCATAATTGGTCTCACCCAAAACTCTTACAAAAATCAAGTAGATATTCTGCAAGTGCTTAGTGGCTATCCAGTTCTCATTCAGATTTAACAGACACAGAAACAAAAGCATTCTGTCTTCCTGTCTTTGCAGTATAAATAAATAAATACAATATTTTGGAGTCTGAAAATCCCAAAATGTTCATCAGCATGAGTCTATCAACATCCATTACTTTATCAGTATGTGTGCCTGGTATAGATGTCATACCGTGGTTTGCCTTAATTTTCTTTCTCTCCATTTCTCTGTACTCTGAATTAACCCGTTCCACTTCAGTACAGCAAGACAATATAGCAAAATGGTCAGATTTTGGAGTGACTTGTCCAATGGCATTGGTCTCCAGATAAAGGTTTTTTTTGCTTACTGCAAGATAAAACAATCCTGAAAGTGCAATTACATGCAAATCTCAGCAAAATTTCTAAGAGAGTGCATGTCTTGGTTCTTCAAAATAACTTCTGGATGCTGCAAAAAAAAAAAAAAGTGTTGCTGAATAAGAAAATTGCTCACATTTATGTAAATACACCAAACTGAATATATGCAATAGATGAGTCTTACTTGCAATTTACTTTTTGCAACTCAGTAATATAGCCATTCAATGATAAAAAACTACTTATATAAAACAAGGCATAATGTTATATCATCAACTCTTGACCACAAGCTTAAGAGTTTTTTGGCTTTCTCTTTAGAAACCATTCTGAATGGCAAGTAGCTTTTGGTATACCTAATGAATCCCATTTTAATATTGGGGGTAAAATAAGACAAATAGTTCAGAAAAATAAGGTTCTCTCACAATCTTTCTTTTTTTTGTATTTTAAACTCCACGTGTGTTAGAAAACTCAACCCAAAAAACTGCACCAAATTGCTGTTGTGCAGCTCTTTTTTCCATTAAACCAATGGCTGGCCTTCAGGTTGCTGAGAGTGAATTTTAAGTAACAGCTTCTGGGAACATACAGGAAAGAGTGTAAGGAATAAAGAACATATTTAATAATGGACATCCATTCATTGTCCTTTAAAAGCCTTTATCTTTACTACTGCCCACGTAGGGGTTAACCACGCCTTAACTGGGCATCTGAAAGCTGCAAATTGGCAGCACTAATAGCATAGACACTCTCTTATCAGTGGGCAGATAAAGAAAGAATCTACCTCTCATCTCATCTACCTCTTCATCACGTTCATCTTGTGTCACTACACATGTCTCTGAACTGGCTGTGTTCAAGACCAAGACTCATAAATATATTTTTCTAACTCATTTTCTTCATGGCTTCTCCAGTATGTTTTATTTAGGTTATGAGTTGTTATTATTATCGGGCCTCACTGGTTGGGAATTGTAGGCAAAATGCTTTGTCATAGAATCATAGAACGTTAAGGGGTTGCAATGGTCCTTAAAGATCATCTTGTCATCCCCCTCTGCCATGGACAGGGACACCTCCCAGTAGACCTGGTTGCTCAAGGCCTTATCCAACCTGGCTGTCAACACTGCCAGGGTTGGGGCATCCACAACTTCTCTGGGCAACTTGTTCCAGTGCCTCATCACCCTCATGGCAAAGAATTTCTTCCTGACATATAACCTAAACCTACTCTCAGCTGTAAGCCATTCCCCCCCTGTCCTACCATTACACTTACTGATGAAGAGTCCTTCTCCAGCTTCCCTGTAGGACCCTTCAGATACTGGAATGTTCCTGTGAGGTCTCCACACAATTTTCTCTTCTCCAGGCTGAACAGCTGCAACTTTCTCAGTCTGGCTTCACAGGGGAGGTGCTCCAATCCTCTTATTAACTTGGTGGCCCTCCTCTGGACTTGCTCCAACAGTTCCAAGTCCTTTTGTATGATGGACACACAGAGTCACCCCATCTTTCCTTTCTTATCGAATAAACAAGGATATGTTGGAAGAAAGACATATCCTCTATGGATGTGTGTGTTTAGCTTTAGGAATTCTGAATAAAATCCAAAGGCCAGCTGCAAAATAAATTAGTCATTATTCTAAGTATAAAATTACCACAGAACAAAAAGAATAATATTCACTACAAAAAAAAAAGAATGACCCCACAAAAAACCAAACAACACCCTCCCCACCCAACAGTATCATACTTCTCTCACTGTCAGAACTACTTAATGCAAATACAGCTATAAATACAAACACAAATGCATAGTTTTGTTTCTCAGTATGCCTTCTGTCTCTTGCCTTCTTTTTACTAGATCTTTCTTTCAAGATGCACACCTTCCCTCACCCCCTCACTGAGGTATGTACTCCTATCTAGCCTTTCTTGGTTTGATTGCTGTGATCTTTACATCCGTCTGGGATTGTTGCCTTTCCTCCCAGAGCCATTGCAGAGCATGCTCAGGCAGTAGTTTCTGTCTATGAGCCTTTTCCCATAATCTCCAGTCTCTAATGGCAACTAGTACCTTCTCAAGCATCAGATGAAGAAATGATTTTAAGTGGGGGAACAGTATTTTACTCCTCCCTGGGGCATGATTGCTATGATTAGCTAGGTCTGTCGAATGTTCAAGTGCATGAAGCATCTGCTGCCTGAAAAGAAAGTAAAAAGGAAATAAAAAAAGAAAACAACACAGAAAGCTGTTCAACCCTCACTGCCCCTTGGCAAAGCAGCAAAAATTCTGAACAGCTTTGTAAATGTCAACCTAAGGTGTGGAACTGGCTCGTTCTCTATTCATATACCATCACATGAGGTTTGAAATCAGGTGTAGAAGAGAATTTTTATAACCAAGTGTGTTGTATGTGTCTCTCTGAAATGATTTGTAAAGTAGAATTGTTGGCTGTTCTGTAGACATTGGACAACAAGATATAGGTACAGACAACATTATGTTTGAAAGGCTGAACAATCCATATAGCAACTGGTCTATTTGTAAATAAATAATAGCATTCTGTAGGTTTTCTTTAACATTATATTGAAAACAGAAAGATAATATCTTTAAGCATGGACTTCTACTAGTACATGTTTTGGTCTAAATACATAAATTCTATTACTCTATGCAATACACAAAGGAGCAGCAGCAGTAAGTGCTGGTGCAGCATGGAATTTAACAAGAACAAATGCCAGATTCTGCACCTGGGACAAAGTAATGTTGGACACAAGTATAAGTCTGGAGAGGAGTGTCTGGAAAACAGCCCTGCAGAAAGAGATTTGGGGGTGCTGGTCAGCAGCAGCTCAGTGTGAACCATGAGTGTCTCCTGGCAGCCAAGAGGGAAAACTGCATTCTGGTGCACCAAACATGGCATCACCAGCCAAAGAGGTGATTATCCCGCTATTTAGCTTTGGTTCAGCCTCACCTTCACCAATGTGTGCAGTTCTGGGCCCCACCATTTAAGAAGAACGTGAAAGTCCTTGAATGCAACCAGAAGGGTGAGTAATAAATGACCATATCTTATTGTACCAATGCATTTAATTAGCATATAAAAATGCAACTGAAATTTTATTGTTGGCAAAAGGTCTGGCACAAGTCCATTATGCTGTGATTATATAGGTTCAAAAATATAAAGAACATTTTTCAAAGAGTTTCAAGTATGTTGTTCATTTCAAGCAGCATGGAATTTATTTTCTTTTTTATCACATTACATTCTGACAGCATCTTAATGTCAACCTTTTACCCCTGAGATTAAACTTTTCCTTCTGAATGAGTCTCAGTTACTAATTTGGTCAAGGTTAGAATCCGACGTGGCTCCTTTGGCACAAATGAAGAATAAATTAAGGCAGAAAGCTGCAAAGTGCTGCTCTTCATGATAGAACGTTTGATAAGGAGGAAATAATAATTTCATTTTAAGTGATTTTAATCATGGTTAAATAATGCTGGACCAACAGAATATTTGTTTAATTGAATAGAGACATAGAATGTAGCAGAGGTAATTTGTCAGGCTAAGGAAATTTCGGTGTGATTCAATTTCCTTCACACACAAAAATCTACCCTCCATCCTCTGCAGAGCGTGTTAAGCACATTATTTATCCTCCTGGCATTAGTGTTAGCTGTATTATCGTGTGAAGTAAAGCAATAAAATGTACTGTTTAGATCATTTCACAGGAAGGAGTTGGGATGCACAAGGATGCTGATTCTTAATTTTATTTGCCTTTCATGGGTACCACACCAAGTGAAGGCAAAATTTGCTTTAATGTGTTGGATTACTATTGAACTTATGGAAAGAAAGTCTAAACTTTGAAAAGTATGAAGGTCCCAGTGATGGAATCTAAAGCTAAAATAATTGAAAGAAGTTTATAAATAAATTTGATACTCCACATTTTTAATAGTCTAAAACTGGATTATCTTGCTAACCTGGTCTGAAAAGGTGATCAAAGTGTTTCAGAACTTTAAATGAGTTCTCAGTCTCTAAAATGTCCCCAAAAAGATCATAGGAAATGCTGAAAACTCTCAGAACAGAAAGATCTTTTTGGCATACCCTGTGAAGAGATTAAAATCCAAATATCACTGAACCTAATTCCTTCAGATCTAGAAGTAGCCCCTGCTGATTATGGCTGAAACATTTACCTAAAGGGTGAAACAAAGCTTGTACTACAAGGATAACAACTTCAGATTATGGCACTGTCAGCCTGGTACCTCGTGAGAGCCGTACAAACACCCAAACCCAAACTCTGTCCTGGTATTTGTTCTCTAACAAACTTTAGTGGTAAATGTATTTCCTTTGGTTTTGTTTTTGTTTGGTTTTTTTTTTTTTCCATTGTGGAAAATAAATATAACACAAGAGTTTATGCAATGTAGAAGCAATTATTTAAGTATTCTAGTCTTACTGATGAATGCTCAGTAGTTTATAAGGGAAGAAAAAGAAGCAAACTATAGTCGTCATATTCACATGCCTCTAAATGCATAACAAGGGTTAACTTCTCTTCCCTTTGTGGGAAGACTGCAATCTAACTTTTCCTTAATTAGTTCTATCCCAGCCTCATCAGTTCTTCACAGCCAATACTGCACCAAAGGTAACTAAATTACTTTTTGAGCATTAAAAAGGAAGCTGCAATATAAGAAAGTTTTTTGTAAAACAGAAAATGAATGCTAACTTCTCATTTATAAGGTTTATCATGGATTCCAAACACAAAAAGCCTTCATCATTTTATCTTCTTCTTTCTTTATCCTCTTTAATCCAGTTCAGTTTAAGAGTAAGGATACTGATAAAGCAGCAGGATGTCACCTACACCTTTGCTGTCTCTGCAGTCTCCTGCTGTTCTGCAAAATATATGATACAGAATTATTTTCATTCCAGAGGCAATCATGTAGATATTTTCCTCTTTTGATCACTGCAAAATTTTAGCTACTCTAAATTGATGTGGACATAGTAAAGAATATAATTTGGCCCATTATCCGGACACATTTTGTGATTTTTTTTAATGCTTAGTAAAAGGATCTTAGTACCCCAAGGACATCCTAAACAGACTGATAAACAAGGATTCCACTAAATACATTATACCAGATGGATGATTAGAAGTCGAAACTGTTGAACATGTCATAAATGTTAGATCGATCTATTGTATTATTATACTTCTAGTTTCAGTGCTAAAATAGTCAATGTTTCCAATGTCTAATAGCTATCAGGAATAAAACAACAAAAATATAAAGAGACATGAAAAATTTACAGGTAAAATGTAAAGAAATAAAAAAAATAATTCCACGAATGCTTTAAAAGTTGTACTTTGTTTTCATTGTTTACAGGACTGTGAAAACAAGAAGTTCTGTCTGAAAGAGCAGAAGGTCTCGTTGTGTAAAGGACCAGGAATGAACTCTCGGGTATAGGGAGAAGCCTAGAACATGACATTAAAGTGATTTTAAAAGGATTTGAATATTTAAGTCATAACTGACTCATATTGAACACAGAAGGAGAAAGCCTTCAGGGCAGAGGATAAGGAATTACAAACAGGGAAAGAAGGTGAACTAGAGCCAAAGAAGGGAGTAGTTGAAGTATTAAGAAGAAAGGAGTGAAGTACATGATAGACATGTCAGTGCCCTTGTTATGCCTCAGTTATTTCCTGAATGACTACTCCTTCCTGAAAACACAAATTAAATGAAAAGGCTAGATTTTGGAGATGTTCTAAAGGGAAAATGACAGGATTTAGTAACAGCCTGAATGTGAGAGATAAAGGACAGAAAACTGCCTAGTATAATAATAAGTTACCTGTTCAGGGGATGAGAGGGATTACAAGTTTATGTGCAATGATGGGAAAGGATGCCAAGGTGAGGACACATGTGAAATGGTTATTTGCTTCCATCCCTCCAAAAGGTCTACATTTCTGGTATAGAAACATGGAAAAATCCACAGTGGTTTTCAGAACTGAAAATCAGTATGTGTCAAGCATTGAACAAATGCAAATTTTAACGTGAGATAGGATGTTCAAAAATTGCATATAGAAATTGTATTTTGGCTGTTTATATGTAAACTATCTTACACAAGACTAGGAGGGATTAAAATACCTGATAATAGATATTAATATGTGTCAGAAAAAATTCCTTTATGTTACAAGATCAATTACAATGTGTTGATTAAAGCAAATTAAATGTGTTTAAAAATTAGCTTAAACAATGGTGGAAACAGAGGAAGAAATACGTAATTATTTTAAACACCATGAAAACAGAATTGTTTTTCTTCTTTGATTTTAGTTTCATAATTTTCTACTCTTGCCATGTAACAAATGTAGCCAAACTGTATTGGTGATCACAGACGAAGACTCTGCATCTTAAAAGGGGAAGAAAGTCCTTACAGCAGTGAACCATCAACTTCATTCCATGATCAGTCTAAATCTCAGCGGCAGAGTATCAGATCAGTTATATTATCAGAGCAGATAATGGGAAAATTCCATAGTTCTTCTGAAAGCTTTTTCTTGTTCTTTTCTCTTTATTTCCTTCCTTCCTTCTTTCCTTTTTTTAATTTAGCCTTTTATATTTCCTATTGTATGTTGTTAATTGGATCAAGTCAGATTTAATTCCACTGAGACTGCAGCTCTAGTGTCATCACCATATAAGCTGTTAAATCCCTCTGAAACTTTCAATTCCTTTGTAAGTGGCAGAGACTCTTTCCAGGAGTGTGTGGTGGGTTTTGATCAGAGATGTTTTTTTGCTTTCTGTAAATTCTTATGCACGTGTGGTAGTTGGATGCATGTGTAAAACTTGTCCTACAGGGCAAGGGAGATTCCACCAATGACTAGATGGAAGATGATCATCAATCCTATGTTTTTCAGTCTTCTACCAAACAAGTAGTTCTGAAACTGCAGGGAGTATTAATTCATTTCAATGCTTCGTTAGAGACAAGGATCATCTTTCAGGTTAGTTTTTTGTTTTAAAGGCAGTTCAGAATTTAAAATAAATAACATTTTAATCAAGTATGCAATCGACCTTGAAGTAGAAAAAGATGCATTTTTGGCCCACTCTCACATGAGAGTAAGACTGAAAAACACCTGTGTCAAAATTTTTATTTTTCTCTAGGGAAAAGTGGTTTGTGCTTTGTTGCAATTCATTCATGCTGGTTTTTATTGCTGTCCTCAGTTTGATAATATTGACTTATAAGGCACCACTTGTTGGAAAAGGCTTTATTTCTGCAGTACTTGTGTTTTCTACTGGACTACACTGTGCACTTTATATGCTAAGACAGTTTGAGCCTGTTCTTTCAATTTGCTGCTGTAAATGTACCCATACAAAAATGAGTTAAGAGTCACTAAACACAAAATATATGTTTGAAAAGAAGACCAAAGTAGTCCTGTACCCTATTTTGTGTCTGCAGCTCTTTAAAATGCTACCTCAAGTACTGAAAGTAGTTCATTTTTCACTGAAAATCAAAACACTAATTTAGTCTATGCTTTATTTTTGATTGCTGTGTTTAGGCTGTTTCTGATATTCAAGGAAAAGCAAAGTTAAATGTGCTTTTCTTTCGACTGTAGAATATCTACCGTGTTTCTTGGTGACTATAAATCTATAAAGGTTTCTGTAAATCTGTACTCAAGTCAATAAACTTCATATGCTCATGTATTCATAGGCACATATTTTTTTAGGTAAATATATTTGTAAAGAGATTGAGTATTTGCATATCTATATACATACATAGATAAAGAAAATTAACTTTTATGCAAAAGTACATTTGGAAATACCTACGTGTTTAGGATATTATTCGTAAGTTATTTTTGATTATCAAGAATGAAAATTTACATTCTAAAAATAAAAAAAAGTATGTTGTGCCTATTTTTCCACTATGAACTAGAGCAGAAGGCCAGAGTTACCATTAAAAAGTAATGAGAATTTCTTGTCATTGAAGATGATCAGAACAGTCCATTTTTTTAGTCTTGTTTATATATTTCTTCTTTTATCATTTTACTTTTATGTACTACTGTGCTTATAACCCCGAAGTTATTTCATATTTGAAGTAATACTAAGGGAAATGGAACACTACTAGATAAGAACTGTCTGACTTCAAAACCGTCAAAACAAACTTGCCTTTGCTATGAAATTTATTCAAAATTGAGATATCTCCATGAAATGTTTCAAATTTCAAAACATTCTGTTTAATATTTCTGTGAGATTCTGGTGCCTGTCAAGAAATCAGCAATCTGATTAGGTTATATAAATAAAATGAACTTGAGCAATATCAGCTTTAGTTAATATTATGAAGATTCTCAGTAGAAGGTACATTAGTTTTAGATAAAACACAAGGAATTTTTTTCTGTGGGTTTTTTAATGTTTTTTATTTAACATGCATAGTTTTGGTTTGATTGTTTTTTTAAATAATTATGTTTACAGTTATTCTCTATGTAAAGTTTTTTCCCCAGCTCTGAATACTAACTTCTGATTTATGTCTTGACATGATTATTTCATTGGAAGTCATGCCTAACCTATTTTTTTTTGTCCATAAGTTCAAATCTGATTAAATGAGCTGTTGTTTGGTGTGGTAATTTCCCATAGTAAAGACAACCTTGAAGAATTTCATAAAACAAACCAGAAGATTTTAAATGGAAGAAAACAAGGGATAAACTGTGACAGGAATTTATGCCTTTCAGCACGAAATTTTGCTGCTCAGTGTCAGGGCACAGCTTAGGACATCATGCATGGTGGTAGGGATAGGCCAAGCCTGGACTGGGATATGATCTTGCTGGTGAGCAACAGGATCAGGTCTGGCAAAGGAAAACAGCATCAAACACAGCCCTGGAATGGCTGAGCAGGGCCATGGGGATGGATGTAGGGAGGCTGGGCAGAATCATTATAGCCTGTCAGTTCCTGCAGAGCCATTAGGTCCTTTCTATGATAATTTGAGCTGAAAAAAGAAATTATCATAATATTGCAAATTTCATTAAGTTTTGGAAACCTTCTTCCCACTGTATCTAATTTTATTCTCCTTGAAATCCTGAACATTTCTGATTGCATGGGCATACTATAATTTAGCCTGTAAAACTGTCACAGCAGACAAAATCTACAACAGCAAACTATACATTATTCAGTTTGACAAAACTTTCTAGAACATAGACTATAGCATAAAGGCATAATTCTTTTTCCTCTATAGACTTGCCTGTGTCTGCTTAAGGAACATAGAATATGTGAAGAGCCTCCCTTCCAGGTGTTCCAATACATATTGTTTCAGTTCATTTGGAAACAGGAAGCTCAGGGTTGTAGGGAAGTAACAAATGATGACAGAATTTGAAAATATATAGAAAAATCTTATTCCTTCTTGAATTTAACATTTATTTCGCTTATATCACCACTACCAATCATCTTTCTCCAGTATTTCTTCTTGCATTCATATTGAATAGGTCTGCTGGAACTTGTTTTTTGTTAGACCAGAAGAATGGGCTGATATAGTAATCCTACACTCACCTCAGTTGTTACAACCATGTCATAGATGTCAATAAAAGAATTAATCAACTTTTTTTGTTTTCAAAAAATGTTGAAAACTTGATTTGATCTGTTCCAGAAAATGTCACCTTTGCCACAGAGTTTTAACGGAGATTTAAAAAGAGAAAGTTTTTTGAGATTTTTTTTTTTTTAAATTCATGAATGAAAATTGAGTTAAACAAAATAAACAACATTTGGTATTGGGTTGACCAAATGATTTTGTTCAGGCTTGGTTTTGACTTCTTGGTTTGACTCTTTACCATTACCCCTAGAAACAAACAGGAATAATAGGGACTTCAAAAGATTATTTTTTTGAGATATATGCTGAATGCAGCATTACAGCTACAGGAATTTACTATCCTGAAATAATATTTCTAGTTTTCTCTGTAGTGTTCTTTACAGAACGTTTATAATCTTCTTGTTTTCCTACTCCTTTCCTGTAATTTCTTTGGAGAAAGCAGAAATATATATCTTACATGTTAATAAAGAAAATTATTATTCAACAGTCTTCTCATAGAAATGTTGTTCTGTTAAGTACCAGACAGAGTTATAATGTTAAAATTTGGAAGGCTAAGTTTTAATGGCTGTTATATTTATTGCGTAGGTCTGTTGTTTCTGTCTATACATATCATTCTTCTTGAAAGTGAACAGAAAAGTGAATGCATGGAAAATGATAAGAAGTTAAGTAACAAACATTAGTGTATTACTCTGTCAAATACTAATGACTAATACTAAATACTAACTTCTTGTCAAAGAAGACAGAGATGTGCTTTCTGGATGGAGAAACCGTACGGTGAGTGCTTAACTGTTGGTTGTCTGCTCAGATGTATGAGTACTCCCAAGAAAACAGGCATATTATTTGACCAGAGAATACTTTTAAAATCACAATTCATACTTACTTTGAATTTGAACATGTTTTCTGCTGATGGAGAGGTGTTTGCCCAATTTATGTCTTTCAACCAAAGAAGAAACATAATAAAATAAAAAGAAAGTGGATCCCTGTCTCTCAACAGCTCTTAAAATTTCTAGTAAGTTTCTTGAAAGAACAGACTTCTGTTTCTTTAAACACAGTTTAAAAGGAACTTTCTGGGTAATAATAACTTGCTAGCAGATAAAAAGATAACAGACAGATATTCTCTGTTACTATAAATTCCTTTTATCAGACCAGTTTAATCTGGAAACTATTAGGATGGAGGAGTTAAATGCTGTCAAATTAGTGCTGTTACTGAGATTATAAATCCTATTATAATCTTTTAAATTTAAGGTTTGATTGTTTAGTGTTTGATTGTTACTGTATTTATAACTCCTGAGCCAAGGAAGTCCAATAGAATAAATGCTTTTCACATCTGGGAAAGATTTGACCCTGAGTACATCTAAAAGTGAATAAAAGCTTGTCTTCTACTCTTCTTTCTTTTTTCATGTGTGAATTGTCTTGCTAATCCAATATTAAATAGATTAATGGTGTAGAAAAAAGACATTTCTTCCTGCATGGTACAAAGGCTATAGCTGAGCGCAGTGTGTTTCCTGCTTAGTACATCATGAGTGTTGAGAACCTAATGAGCTCATATCTCCTTTCTGAAACAGTGAAAAAAAAAAAAAAAATCTGGCCTAATGATTGCTTTTGCAGCCAGCAACAGCAGTGCAGTTAATATATTGCTATGTGGGAATTGCTTCTAGCAGCTGTCACAGCATACATTCACTGTTAAGTGCTGGGGTGTAGACACGACTCTTGCTCTCGATTAACTAGGGAGTAATCAGGGAAAGAAAGGTGCAAGCAAAGCAAAGGGTGACTTGAAAGAAAGGCCTGTCTCCCAGCATAACGACTATACTTCCTTCTAAGATTTTTCTCCCAGAAAAATTGAACTTGCTACAGCTGCTAAAGCTGGGCCAGCTAATGGACCTTTAATTGGTGTTGCTGTCCAGATCCTTTGCTGTAACACAGTCTTTTCCCTTGTCATAAAACTCTCCCAAAACTTCTCAGAACCAAGTTATATTACCAGTTTGAATGGTTTTTTTTCTATGAGAAAGGAAAGTTATGATGATGTTTAGACTATCGGTACTAATAGCTTTGTTTTGAGAAGATGAAAAACAGCATGGAAGAGATATATGCCTATGGCATAAAAGTAGAGCACTAGACCTCCTTTTTCCACTCTCTAGAAGATGAAAGGATTTGTGATGCTTGTCATAAATCTACTTTGTTATAAACAGAAAAAGGTTTACACAGAGCACTGGTAAAAGCATTTAACACTTTAAACAAATCTAACTCTGTGACCTAGGAAGATCTGGTTTTACTGCCTTATGGGAGAAGGGGGGAGGAATGGCTACAAGCTCAAAACAACTAGGTAGAAAGCGTGGGGGTGTGTAAGGGGGGAGGGTGCATTGCTCCACGCCCTGCCCCCTGGACCCTTTGGTGTGATTCTGAAAGGGCTGCTAAGCCATGTGCCACACTGAAAACTCCAAAACAGTGAATCCACACTGAATCTAAGGTGGTGACTATATCTATCAATCTTTCTCTCTCCTTTTTCTTTCTCTCTCTCTCTCTCTTTCTTCTCCTAACCTCCTCTTCTTGAGATAGATTGCAAGTCTGACTAAAAAATTTCCAGTCAATGCTGTAGTAAGTACCTTGTTGTGTCAGGATATGTTGAGGTTCGCTCTGTTTAAGTTTGGTAAGATAAAGTTTGACAAGTGCCTTTCTTTGGATGGGTTAAAATTTGCTAAGTCAGTGCTTTGCAAAGTACCTTACTTTGACTGAATGTTCTTTTAAAATTTGCCAAGTACCTCATTCTACCTTAATGTTCTAAAGTTTTTAAGTAAAAGTTTGTTATTAAACCTCATGAAAATTTAGTTCTTTTGCCCATGCACCACCAGAGTGGATATAATTACCTTTCTCCTTACGCTCATCAAGTGGGTTTGGGACTTAATGAAGGGCTTGGCTTTTTTCTTGTCATTGTGGTTTAACCCCAGCCAGCAGCCAAGGCTCACACAGCCACTTGCTCACTTCCCCACCAGTGAGATTGGGGAGAGAATTGGAAAGGTAAAAAGTAGAAAACACCTGGGTTGACATAAAAAGAGTTTAGTAGGGAAAGCAAAAGCCGTGCATACAAACAAAGGAAAACAAGGCATTAATTCACCACTTCCCATGGGCAGGCAGGTGCTCAACCATCTCCAGGAGAGCAGGGCCCCATCATGTGTAACAGTGACTTGAGAAGAGAAACACCATCATTCCAAACTTCCCCCCCTTTCTCCTTCTTACCTGCAATTTATATACTGAGCATGATGTCATAGGATCTGGAATATCCCTTTGCTCATTCTGGGTCACTGTTCTGGCTGTGTCTTCTCCCAGCCTCCCAAGGACCCCCAACCTCTCTGGCAGTGTGGCCATATGAAAAGCAGAAAAGGCCTTGGCTCTGTGTAAGCCCTGCTCAGCAATAACAAAAACATCTCTGTATTATCAGCCCCGTGTTAAGCACAAATCTCAAACACAACCCTGTACCAGCCACTGTGGAGGAAATTAATTCTATCCCAACTGGAACCAGCACAGGTGTGAAAGCATGTAAAAATAGTCACAAATAGAGATGTTGGATAGAAGGTGTGTGCTAACTACTTACTCCAACAATATTATTCTATAAATTTCAGGAACATAATAGTAACTGGTTTTGGATTTCACCTCTTCTGCTGGTAGTTTGTCACAGTAAGTTGTCTGCATTGACTTAGAACTTTTTAAGAGTATATAGAAGTGAGGTGTGCTGTGTAAGAAATTAAAATAATTTTTATTGTTATAAAAGAGCATGTATTTATATTGTGTGGATTTTTTTTCAAAAAGGTGTAAAAATGTTTTTCAACATAACTGATCGTAATAAGGGTTCACAGCTGTATTCACTGGCGTTTCTGCAAGTGTATACATACAAGCCTTATAGATTTTCAGAACTGCTATCTATAAGACTCATTATGATTTACCAGGATGCTTGTGTTATCAAATTATTATCCCATTTAAAAAAAAACCAAAACCCAAAAACCAACTAAACACTTTATAATAATAATTGGTCTACAAACTGTCCAACTGTTGCAGCGGCTGTAATAGCAACATGGATTCATTGAATAGACATATGGTTATATTCAATTAATTACTTGAGCACTGGACTGTGCTGTATACATGTAGAGAGTTTAGAACATGTTGTCACTGCAGATGCTGTGATAGAGACAAAAGTAGTGAGTTTACTTCAGGGAAGCATATTGCTGATTTAGGAGTGTAATGGCCCCTGAAAAACTCATTCATAAGTGTTATATACTGTTGACATAATAGCACAAGTTCAGAAACATTTTCCTTAATTGCCTTTTCTGATTCTTGACAGATTTTGTTTTCTGTAACAAGATCAAGAAGAAAGTCTATTATTCCAAAATAAAGCAGATAGAAAACTTTTGCTAATTTTATAAAACATACTGCTTTTATTCAGATGTGCTTGTACTAGTAGGTAAGACATTTGATTTCGGAATTGCTATCAAGGGAGTTAGTGGGCTGTCAAGCTCTAGGAGGTTGATGATATAGTTTCTAGAAATGGTTGAATTGTTTTTCTGTGAAAATAAATTATCTAAGCAATTACGCCTTCTTTATTCTGTTAGACTATCGTTTATCAAATGAGCTTCATTCCTTAAATGTGATTTTTATGCATAAATGTAATCTGAATAGTTTAGATAGCAGTTTGCAGTCTAGGGGGTATGTGTGAATTGTCCACTTAGACTGTATTTTATCCATTATTTGTAGTGTGTAATTGAATTTATCTGGTGTTTGGTTTTGATCATTTGACTCTTTGGGAGAACTATATAACTGTCAGTTTTTAAACAGTGAAATAGCAAAACATACATAAAAAAAAAAAATTACAGCATTTTTAGAGCTAGTATCCAGTTGTCAGGATTTCCAGAACCAGTGCAACTTTCAGAAACAAATGAAATGTAATTCTTCTTGTCCAAACTTTTGATGCATGTGATGATCTGTGAAATGTTATTACTTAATCATCTCCCTGAAATTACTATCAAAGTAGAGAGCATCAGTTTAAGAGGCTTTGCCTTGGTCTGCCTAGTTTCTTCCTGAATTCTTTAAAGTGAGACATGTAAACAGGTGATGGGAAGAGGCACATTGTCTTCCTCAGTGTCTCATTGTGTCTTGTTTGCAGATAATATTTTCTCAGAATTTCCTTGTCTGGTGACGGTCCAGGAATGAAAACATTTTAATGCTTTCTGATATGTCAGTTTAATGCTACTACTACGGGATGCTTCTTGTGAAAAGTGGATTGCACTAAAAGGCCACTTAAATTTTGTGTTTTCATAAAGTCTATTTAAGTATTGCAAAGGTTGTTCAACCAAGCAGCTGATGGGTTTAATGGACCTTTGTTCCTGGCTCTGGGTTTCCTTTAAATATTGTGTCATGCAGCTATAAATACTTTATCTGAAAAGCTCTAGTCATTAAACAGTTAATAAGGATGAAGAAGAAGTTAGTTTGAGATGTATTAAAGATTTAATTTAAATGGCATTAGATAAAACTATTCTTCAAAAATTCAGCATTGCAAATGACAGTAACAGTTTCAAAACAGAAAATAGGCTTTGAGTGAAAATAAAGGATAAATTGTCATAGAATCATAGAATTATAAAATGGCCTGGATTGGAAGGGACTCTGGGATAATCTAGTTCCAACTCCCCCTGCTGTGGGCAGAGGCACCTTTTACTAGACCAAGTTCCTCAGAGCTCCATATCCATTAGGAGATCACATCCCATTTTTGTTTGCTTGAAAAATTTTTGTCCAGCGGCTAATGAGTTACAGTCGTCAAGTAAAAGTTTTTTGATTGAATTATTTTTCTCTTAGGCAGCTGTAATATGACACACAGAGAGACAAACAGGTTTTTTCACCAAAAGATGAATAATTCAAACACATAAGCATTACACTAAGGCCACTAGTGAGGGGCCTGCACATAGTCATTTGATGTTGTGTCAGAGAGAGATGGCTCCCCAAAATGCTTTTTGCAAGTTTCTTTTAATGGGTCTCTTTACTCGATCAATCACTTGATGATTTCACCTCTTGAGAAACTCCTCCTCAATAGAAGGAATTTCCTTCTCAATAGAAGAACTTGTGTCATGGCCAAAGAGCTAAATTGGGTTTGGAGTAACTGGTTTAAATTGCTAGCTCCATCCATTTTAACAGTGACCATACAGCTCAAGGGTACTTTGGCTTTAGTTTTGGGGTTTTTTTCCCTTTACTGTTTCTGAAGGAAAATAGTAATGTTCAACTCAACTCAAAAGTTCTCTTGTTTAATTTTGTGAGTGCAATGGAGAAAGGATCATACCCTATGTGCTGCACTCTCTAAACACTGAAGCAGTGTGATTTATATTCCTGTTGTTGTATATAGATATTCATACATATGTATGTATAGCAGATGAAGATTAGGTGTGCTATAGGAGTCAATAGTTGTATATGTACTGTGGAGATTTGGTTTGGTTTGTTTTATGGAAGCAAATATGTTATTTCTAAAGTTAACCACATTATTAAAAATTTGGTCACAGTTGTAAGTCAATTTTTAAAAAGACTTCCAATCAGTCCGAAACCCCTTCCATTCTCTTCTTCTTTTAAAAAGGATTAATGCCTAGCATTTGAAAGGAAGGGGTTAAAGGAGAGAATAATTTTATTATATATTTTGAATCTCCATTACACTTGTGTCCACTAAATGCAAGTATAAGGTCCTAGATATGAATTTTACTTTATTTAATTTTTTTTAAAGTAAACATTTTCTTCAAGCCAGATTCTCATTATAAATCTGCAAGAAAGCACAGTTCAAAGGTAATTCATTCTTCAACATTGTGAAAGAGCCTTGCGCCTTAAAGAAGAAGAGAAAAAAGATTAGAAGAACATCAGAAAAGGATCCAGAGATCAGATTTTAATCT
The DNA here is from genome assembly GCA_013397565.1 of Ptilonorhynchus violaceus. Classification (NCBI taxonomy): domain Eukaryota; kingdom Metazoa; phylum Chordata; class Aves; order Passeriformes; family Ptilonorhynchidae; genus Ptilonorhynchus; species Ptilonorhynchus violaceus. Next base: position 532,929 of record VZRJ01001802.1, on the reverse strand, counting down.
TCTGGGTCATGTAGTAGTCTTGGATGGTGTGTTATTTTTCTAAAGGCTTTTATGGGCATTATGCAAAACGGCCAGTAAAAATGAAGAGATGGTAACAGCATTCAGATGGATTAAATAGTATTGCTCCCATATGATTTTATTACTAAGTGTAATCTGTGATGCAGGCATGAACAATCTATTTAACTAAACATTTATATCTCTGAAGGAAGAGTCTCTATTTAGTACTGTGTGTTCACATGAGAATTTTTGGAATATACATCAGACTTCTTAATGCCAAATCAAATAACTCCATGTCTACGTAAATACTATATCACACTATCATATGAATTTTAATGATTTTATTGCAGCACATTTCTCTTTTATTTTTATAATTATGATAAATTAATTCTTCTTCAAAAGTCTTTGCCAATTTCTATGGCACTTTTCCCTCACTACTCTTCATGGAAGGAAAGGGGAAAAAGGATCACTGCAATGAGATATAAAACTTAGCCAATTTTGAATAATTTATTTTAAAACTGGACTTCATGTTCTAAATATCCCACTAGAAAAATACAATACTAAATGGCATTCTGGTGACAATAGAACCTGTCAGAAAACCTTGATTTTATATTCTCTAGTATGTTAAGCACTGTAATGTTAAATGAAGAAACTAATAGAAAACCATTGCATTCTTTGGGGTCCTCACATGACTTCTGAAAAAAGAGAAGCTCTAAGAAGTGATGTCTACTAAGACATCAGCTGATGCAATAGGTATTACTGTTTGTGGTTTATATAGCCTCACAACTAGTGAATTCCATTTTTGATCCATAAGGGAAGCAAAATCAGGTTCTGAAACCCTAAGAATTAAGTAATAAATCATCCATCTCCTCCTCTGGACTTAAATAAGAGAAATATGTAGGCAAAAGGTTGAAAGGTTAGTCTGATTATATCTTCAGTACAGAAGAACAAACCAGCACTGTACTTATTTAGGGTTGTCTTGTTATTTTTCAAAATTGTAGCATAGAGTTGTAAGTAAAGTCAGAGAGACTGACAAGTCAGGCACACAAGGAGCAGACTTTGTACAGTAATAGGAGTTTTGGTTTTTCTCATGTTCTAAACCACCAGAAAACATTGAGCAACTAGTAAATTTCTAAGCATGACATTGAAGATGTTATGATTTAAGAAAAAAAGAAATCAAAAGGTCTAAAAATCATGCTATCATCAAAAAGAGAAGACTGAAGGAAGTTTCTCTTCACATACAGAGCAATGAGCACTGTGAGGAAAAGGGAGGTGGATTCTTTTCCATTGAAAGTAGGGGGAAAAAAGAAGCATTGATTAGAAAGGACTTTAAAGTTATAGATGATATGTAGTTGAAAATTTTTATTTTATAGCTAACCACAAGAAGAAAAGTAAATGTAATATGCCATAGGATAGCAAGCAAATTAAATCTATTTTTTTTTCCACATGACCTGTACAATTGGGCTTTTTATTTCTTTATCTGGTATTATGATTAATAAATTGTCAATGTATTTTACTTAAAATAATGGGAAACAGAAAATGAAATAATTTTACTGTGTTAAATAGATGTGTATGACACTGAGTGTAGTTGAATTTAATTTACAATGCCGTCCAGGCAGCTTTTTTGAATGTGTCTGTTTCTAAGACTGCATTTATTTATATACAATTTATACAAATCACTATCAGTCAAGTTTCTTTACATGAAAAATGTGAAGTGATTATAGAGGGAATTCATGTGACCATTATTCTGTGTGGGAGTAATTGATTCGACTACATTGATGATTACTGAACATTCATAGCTCTCTTTCCTTCTTTTTTATTTTTTTTATTCAAATTTAATGTATTGCTTTATAATTTTGAGGGAGCAGATGGTTTTTCTTTTTATACTTTTTTATTAAGGAAATTGAGAAATATTAATTTATAATTTTATAAAAATATTAATTTTAATAAAATTTTTGTTATCTTCCTCTTTGGCCGCTCAGTGTGATCCCGGTAATTTTATGATAATTGTCTCGTCAGAGAGATCTAGTGTTTCAGTTATATTTAAATACAATTATATTGAAATGCACAAAATCACTCTCTGCCTATAGTTCTGCACCAAAATGATCCTTGCCTTGCTTTGGAAGAAGAAGGATTTGTTCCAATAAGATGAGTGTGTTAGAGTCTATTTGCACCAGGACTTAATTTGTTCCGGTGGGGAGCCACTCAGTAGGACTGTGCTTACTGCTTGTGGGCTCTTTGGACCTTTTCTTTTCCATGACACCGGTTAAAAAAGAGCCAATCAGCTTGTTAATGTCCAAGAAATAAAACTAACAAGGATCTTACTCCAAGGACAATATGCTTACTGTGAAACTTAGGAGGAGCCTTTTTTTGTAAATCATGTAACAATCAGAAGAAAGTGATTGCTTTAAATTTACTGCCCGTCTTTTGCCTTTGTTTGATAAAATAGAGAGTGAAGTTTGTTTCCTTAGGTAATTTTCACTGATCTGATGGCTATCCTCAATGCTGTCTGTGTGATCTTAACACAAAAAAACTCTCCCAAACCTTGTAAAATCAAAATGTAGATAGGGTGCAATGTCTGACAGAGTTCTGATATGACAATAAAAAGTGTTATTCCACTTATTCGTGGCCAAGAGGATAATTGGGAAGGTTTGCTGTGTTCTGAAACACAAGCCAAAAAGGCCAAGGTCAAAAATTAAATAACTGGATGAAGTCGATAATAATTATAAATCAAGATAAAGTATTAAAACATGGTACTTTTTGCTCATTACTGAATCACTAAGAAATTATTTGGTTCAGTAGAAGAGTTTGATAGGAATACTCTAAGGGCTGAACAACAGAGAACACTCAGATCTATTTCTACTACTGATTGTATCTTACAATTTGCACATACAGGTATCTTTTTCTTTCTCTTAAGTGGGATGAAAAAAGATAACAGAGATATAGCTCATTAAACACTTCAGAAATCTGCACTGTTTCCTGTGGTTTTGCTATACATATAATAAAATATTCACAGTTCTGATGTAGCTTGATGCTTTAGCACAACTCAAGGAACAATATACGGGGGAAACATTGAATAGTTATAACATGATAAACCTTGTTTAAAAAAAGTAATATATTTTCTTTCAAGAAAAATGGGAGAATTTTTCGTGTTTCTTCTTTCTTGTAGGGTATGTGTGAAAGATTACAAAATGAGTTATTTGGAAGAACTAAGTCTTATCATCTTAGAAAGGAAGGGCATTTAGGACCAGATTCAGTTTCTGCCACTGTATATTTGGAGTGCAATCAGGTTTTTATGTTTTTTTTATTTTTTTAAAGACTTCTTCAAAAAAATCCCTTTTAACCTTGTATCCAAACCACAGCTGAATAATCTCAAGAAAATGGAACTGAAATAAATCCTGTCGGGTTGATGTGAGGGGAGAGAGCTGTTCTGGACTAGGATGAGTTGTCAGTTGTGTTATGCACCTGAGCATTTGTCTGGGGTCAGCATATGCAGCCACAGGCTGGCAGAGCCTTTCCTGTCCCTCCCTGCCAGGGTGCAGCCACTGCACGTCAGCAAGCTGAGCCCAGGGACTGGGCACTCATGTGTTGGCAATTGGCTGGAGAAGCTGCGGGGATAAGACAAGTGCCAGAGCAGGATCAGAGAGTTACACGGCCAGGAACAGCCACAGTCCTGAGGTTGCTCAGCAGAAGACCAAGGCTGCTTATTGTAGCTTGTATTTGGCCAGGTGCTCACTTCTTGTATTTCTCATCTTTCTCAAAAGTCTCTTCTTTCTGATTTACAGCCACACAGCAGCACCAATTGTATGTTTCAGTGTGTTGGTTAACATCCTGGGGGGAGAATCTGCTCCTTCCCTCCACAGACTCCCTTAATTGGATGCTGTTTCAGAAACAGTCTAGTTTGGATAGTGGTAGATAGTCAGTAGAAATGTTTACTGTACAGATGGTCAGATAGAACAATCTTTTATAGGTAGATAATGTATTTAAGAAACTTTTTGTATGTCATTAAGATAACACGTAGTGACGGATTATGCATGGGCCAGAGTGGTGAGCGGAAGCGTGGGACAGCTGGATTATTAGAAATGAGCACAACAGTGATTCAAAGAGTCTTGTTTGAACCAAGTGAAAATGTAGCTGGAAGGACCTTTGTAATAGAGACTCCCATTTCCATTTGACTAGTAACTGACCACCCTGTTCAAAAAACCTGATTTCACATGCAAGTGTTCCATTATGGCAATATTCTACCCCCTTTTGCCTGTAAACAGGCAATCTGCTCTCAGCATCTGTGCAACACGGAAAAAAAGATTTTGCCATGAAGGTGGTCAGACCGTAGCACAGGTGCCCAGAGAGGCTGTGAAATCTTCATCCTTGGAGATATTCAAACCCCAAGTGGACATGGCATTAAGTAATGTTCTTTGACTTTGAAGTTCATTCTGCTTTGAACTGAGGGCGTTGTTGATCTTCAGAAATCCTTTCCAAACTCCTTTTTTTGATATTTACTGTTTTAAAATCCTCAGTTGTTTGTGGAAAGCAATATTTTTTTTTTCATATGTTTTCTTTTCCTAATTTAAGAAAAAATCACAACCCCTGACTGGTGCCTCAAGGAACTATACGAAGCAACCTATGATAGTGACAGTAGTAAAGTTACTCGCCAAGTTTCTCACTGAAGCTTTTTTTGAATACTTAATAACTGTTTTCCAGAACAACAGTACTTAATGATTTGATTTTAATGGTTCTGAGAACAAAAACACATTCTGACCTTCAGCCAGAATACTTAACGGTTCATTTCACTAGAACAAAAGTTGTTACTTATTGTTTCCTAAACTTTTCTCTTTCATTTTCAGCTATAATCAATACATGCTGGTACTCACATTCTGTAAAATGTCATAGTCTGTGCTATATTCAATTTGTAAAATTTAGGACTGGTCCATATTTCTATTTGCTTTTGTGGTCAAGAAAATAGAGAAGGAATTGGAGAAGACACAAATAAGAGAGATATTTCCATCCAGTATGAAAATTTCCAATATGAGGAATCATTGGTTTGAACCATTACTTCTTTTTCGTGATTGCACAGATGGTGTGTGAATGCTGAACACAGAGAGTCATGTCTAAGCTTTATAAACCATGCTGAGATTCAGAATATGTTAAAGGAGACTTGGCACTACGGGATTGGATTCAACGCTATGATAAGCACATCTCAAAATTCAAGTAAGGCAAACCTGAGAATATAGATTATCCCTTGAAATCTGGGAAATTGTTTTTGTTCGTTAAAAGAACCACTCTCAACGTAAACATTTGCTGTACCTGTGACATATACGAGTGCATATGATGTGTACCATGGAATGGATAAATTCTACATGAATCCAGTTAGAGAAATCAGTTTTCAGTTCGCCAACAAGAGTATTAGGTAGGGTTAACTAGGCATCATTCCTAAAGGAAGAAGGAGTTCAAGAGAGTGACAGAGGTAATATCGGGATCATAAATGAAGAAAAAGTCAGTTTAAAGATGTATCAATTTCACCGATCTATATTCAGAGAAGAGAAATTGAAGAAAGAATGTCACAGGAAGTGACTAAGTCAAATTACTGAGGATGAGCACTGAAGAACAGTGTAACTGGGAAAAGAGAATCAGGGAATTGAAGCATAAAATAAATTGCAACAAATAAGGCTTAGAAGGTATAGCAATGGAAAAATTTTTTATGTATGTTTGAAGTGAGTAGAAGGTTAAGGAAATAATTGGTTTTCCCATTACATGTAGGACATGTATTTTTTATTATTATTAGGCATTATTTTAAATGCTCATTAATGAGCATATGATTGATGTTTTAAAGGAATAAAGCAAATTTGCCAATTGTAATTCAGCATTGGAACTAGATGGGCTGAAGCCTTAGGCCACACACTGTAAACTTTTTCCTAGATATGCTGAGCTTTATACCTACTTAAGTAAAAGAAAAAACTGGGTAACTAGTCAATGTATAGGAGGGTAGGAACTGCAATTCATTGAGATTCAGAGAGGCTGGAGGAATGGGCCAATAGGAATGACATGAAACATGATAAGGGCAAAACTGAGCGCTGCCCGTTCTCAAGGACATAGCCTGGGGATTGCCTCACTGAGACCAGCTTTGTGGGATGTGGTCTTGGGGCCTTGGCAAACAGCTGAGTATGAACCAGCAGTGATCTCTGGCTGCAGAGAGGGACAGTGGGGTCCTGGGAGGTATTTCCAGGGGCATTTCCAGAACATTGATGGGAGGTATTACTTCTTGCTACTTGGAATTAATGTGATCTGAAATACTGCGTCCAGTTTCGAGTCCCTCAATATTAGAAAGAAATTGGTGGGTGAGTACAGCAGAGGGTACTGGCTGAAGGCTGTAGCACTTGCCCTGTGAGAAGAGACTGAGGAACTGGGGCTTGTTAGCTTGGAGGCGAGATGGTCTCAGGAGTGGTTAACAAGAATGCTCCAGCACCTGTGCGAGGGTTATCAAGAAGCTGAAAGGGGACTCTTTCCACTCGTGCAAGGTTGGAGGATGAGAGATAGCAAGTGTAAGGTGAATTCAGACTGGCTGTTAAGAAACACTTTTTCACTTTGAGAACAGGCAGGCAGTACAGCAGGCTGCCCGGAAAGGCTGTGTGTTCCCTATCTTAGGATGTTTTCAAGACCTGACTGGATGGATGACCCTACTTTTACCAATGGGATGAACTAAACAATTCTTGGGGTCCCTTCCAGTCTGCCTTTATGATTCCATCTCTGTATATGTGTTTGAACTTCTATAATGCATGGGCGCACTGCTGAATCATGTTCAGCCTTTCCACCAGGACTCCCAGGTCCTTTTTTTGCAAAGCAAACATACTGCTTCTCTTGAAATAAGTGGGAACAGAAAGAAGTATAGACACAGAACCTGAAGTTTTATAAAAGATTTAGCTTGAGTAAGGAAGATAATAATAAAATATATGTGTGAAAATTAAAAAACATAAATAAGAGTCAGATATAATTACTGGGAATTGTATTTACTAATGATGTGTAAAAGTATGGAATAAATGGTATGAAGTGTTCTGTATTTTTGAGAGAAATAATTTTACTGTAGAATACTTTCCATAGAATCATTTTTCCAACTAAAAAAATATTTTCTCAAAAATCTGAAATTCCATCAAGCAGATTAAATGATAGCTTTTTGGCTGCTGTTCCTGAAAAGTTATGCCCGTTTTGCTTCCTACAGCAGAAAGTGACATTTGAAAATCCTATCAAATAAATGACAGACAAAAAGAAATTCCACAGATAGTTTTCGGAATTTTTTAAACTTTTTGTCTAAGTTTTGGATAAATGTTTTTGAAAAATACTTTGGTTTGTTGTTGTTTTGCTTCATTTTGTACCATGAGAATAAATTTATTTTTACAGTCATTTCATGTGTTCTATAGACTTAAGATCTGTCACTGCTTTATTGAGCTGCACACTAAAAATCTTTCCGTTTTCTCCTAACACTAAGAAACCTTTTGAATGCATTTGTGATATATCAGTATATCTCTTCTATTCTCAGTCTTCTGTGATATCAACAGTGAATCTGTCCTGCAGCATGCAGTTTTTAATGGCAGCACTAAATGCTTCAAGTATGTTCTTCCTACTTTCCATTTCTAGGATTACATCATGCAGGATTCCTAAACAGTTAGAACAAAGACATGTCTAGTGCTCAGAAACTCTTAATAAGTCAGTGAAAGTGCAGTGTGAAAGATATAAAGCATCAGCAAAATTTTGAAAACCTGAAGCTCTTGCTAACATTTTTTATTATTACTATGGCTCCTTTCTGTAATAAATTAGAGGTCAAAGTTTCAGAAATATACTGTAATATAAAATAAATATCAGTCAAATAACCCACGTAAAGCAAGGTCCAAGTATGAGCCTCTAGAGCTGTAATAAAAGTGCTTTCATGGAGTTTCCATAAATGATTTCAGTGAAGATTGAGTGAAAGGGACTGCTGAATGGTTTTATGGATAGCTAGACTTTCTTTTTTAATGCAACATAAATTTTATTTTACATGTCACTCCTCTCCAACTTTTATTGTTTTAATACCGTAAAGGGTGAGATTACCAATGGGATTTGTATGCTCAATTCTCATTAATTTTAATAGGAACTGGTCATCAAAATCCCTTGTGCAACCCTGAAAACATCAGCCAACACTTCCTGCTGTATTTGAGAGCAAACTGCAAAATCAACAAAGCCCAGAAAAGCTCTCCCAACTGAGCTGAGCACGTTTGCTGTATTCCCACAGCACTGAATAGAGAAGCAGAGAGAAGTCTGAATCCCTTTTCAGGGCCCTGAGTCATAAGGAATGCAAACAGAAGTGCTCTGTAACAAACAGAGAAAACACAAAATGTTGTCAAAGCTAGATCATCTTCCCCACTGCTCTTCAAGCATCTTGTATTTGACAGATGCAGAATGCTTGAGAATAAATGATGAAAGTCTTTGAGCTATAAAATAAATTATTACCCAAATTTAGTAAATCAGCCTAAGTTTTAATTTACCTCAGTGAGATCACAGATTTAGCAGTCAAGATTTTAATAGGTACTATACAGACTGAAACTACAATGAAACTTCACTGAAATCTATGGTCTTTCGGTAACCATTAAAACTAATAGGGAGCCTTCCATAATTCCAGGGTATACTAGTTCAGCTCACTGATTTTAGATTTATTTTCTCTAGACACACCAGCTGCATTAATAAAATATTTCCTCTCTGTATCTATAACAATTATATGTCTGTAACATTATGAAGTCAAACTTTTCATTAATGTATTATATCCCCTAATCTCTAGTTACCAGGGCTCAAATTAAAGTTCCTGTGACAAAATAAATGCAAATGAAATACATGCTCTTTTTTCAGTAAATAAAAATTATGAATAATTTGTCTAGAGCTGAGATTAATTTATTTTGTTTAACATCAATCATCTTTTCAAAGTGTCCACACATACTTTCATGTTATTGGATTAGTATTTCATTACAGCTCTTTTTCAAAGTAAGAAAACATTTTCCCAAGGTATGGGCAAGTATTTTGAGAGTCAAAGGTATCATAGACATAATGGAAATTTTAATTATTATAAGTGTTCATTGTTCATCTCCTTCAGTAATTCTGTGGGAATGTATGACAAGGCTAATGTCTCTGTGTTCTTATTTGTGGAATTGGAAATCTCAAACAGTAAGTTTTTCCTAGTTTTAGAAGGTCAAATATTAGGCAATGGATTAAAATTCTTCTGATATTGGGTTCACATATTTTTGTCCAAAGAGCTCCTAAATATTTTTAACACCACCACATATCAAAGTGAGTTAAAAAGAAATCCAATCCAAAATAGATGAACATTTTTATTCGGTCAGTGTGTTCAAGTAAGTAAGTATTTAAACTATATTGTGCTGGAGAAGTTGGTTTTTTCCATTAGCAAAAAAAAAGAAAAAAGTTTTTTTAATAGTATCTTTATAGTTTACCGTGGAATACAGAACTAACAATATTATCAAGGATGTAAATCTTTAATAGAAACATCATGCAGTTGTCTTTCCGGACATCTTTATATTAGAATGTAGTCTTTGATATCTTGATACCAGCCTTCATCTTGCTCATGTTACATTTATTTTCTTTTATTTTGAGAAGGGGTGGGAAGAGGAAGAGGGGAAGTGTAGCTTTGCTGTGCAAGTGAAATGCAAAGGAAGTGCCACTTTTCTAAAGAAGAAAAATGTTTTCAAACAACTGTTTTCAATTTATGAAGTAATATCATCTGATAATATATTCAATTTTCCACTTTTAGTCAAGCATCTTCATTCTTCAATTGTCTGCAGATATGCTTGAGGTTTTTGCTGGCCATATCCAAAATCTGCTCTTCTTGAACAAAATTTGGAAGGCCAGAATGAATTTTGTGCTGTAAATAATTCTTGCCTAAAGACTGGCATAAAACCAGTAAACCCATTAAACCTCTCCTTGATATCAGCAACTGCCTCCATCACTACTTAAAGTACTTATTTCTGCTTTAATCTGCTATTTTTTGTCAGATAAACTAAAACAATGAAATTGCATCAGAAGGATCTTAAATGCAACATTTGAAGGACTGGAGAATATAACTTTGAGGCTAAACACACAAGGAACACACCCCCAGAAAGAGAAGAGATTTATCGAAATTCTGGATTTCAGTGTGTAGTCAGAACATGTTTTTGCCCCTGTTCTTATTCCTTACTGAAGTCTTCCCACTAAAGACAAAAATGGCTTTTGCAGTGCTAACTACACCCATGCTTGTCTAAAGGACTTAAACTGATATTCAGATTTGTAGCTCTTGGAGTTAGGATCGCTTTAGAAGATTATTCCATTGGAGTGGAGATTATGGTTCAGAGCCTTAGTAGCATCAATTGGAGAAAAACCTAGGCTTTCCACAGGTGTTCCAGAGCTCAATGAGAAATGAGCAAACCCTTGCTGAAGATTATCCTAGGTCTATCTGTGCTTACCCTATAGTGGAATACTCTCCTATGAACTGTGAGAATGTTCTGAGGGATACAGTCTACCTTTATGAACTTCTTAATTGACACTATCCTAGGTGTGCCATCTTTCCCTTCATTTAACTCACAAAATGCTCCACTTGATACTGCAGCCCCACTGTTGGGGCTGCAAAATTTATACTTAATTAGGAAAGTCTTGGGGTTTGGGGGTTAAATTGCTTCTCAATGTGATGTGTCTTTCTGGTTTTGTCTTTTTTTTTTTTTTTAAGTCATTGTCTCAACATAGCACTGGCTACAGTGTTTGTGACAGGGAAGCATGGAAGATGCTCCAAATTGCCAGTTTTGTGTATTCGAAGATCTTTGTGCCTCACCAGCAGATGTGTGTGCAGTTTGTAGTCACCCAAATTGTTCAGCCCATTTGAGATTGTCAGGAAGTTAAGAAGCATTATGGTTTGATTTATAAACACAAAAATAGTCTGCTTTGAGACAGCAGAAACAAGTTAAGCAAAGTAGAAGGAGATTGGGGGTTATTTACTTGTCTTTTCTGTCAAAAAAGCAGAGCTGTGGAAATGCAGTGCATCTGACGATGTGTAGTATTGTTTTCGTTGACAATATGCAGAATGTTTTCATTCTGGTAATGAATATATTTAAAATATCTTGGAGACAGAGGAGTTACAGATGAGTGTTGCTCATCTCCTTCAATTCTTATGAGGAAGGCTTGAACTATTGCTGTCTTTTTCTGAACTCAAGCAGATTTTGTGCTTAAGTTCTGTTGTCTTTACAAAAGTTCAGCAACAGAGAACAGCATAGCTAGAAGTGATATCTACCTGCTGTCTGTGCATTTTACAGCTATTTACAGAATCTTTTTCTACCTATTGCCCCAACTTGTCCAAAGCACACATCCAAGACAAATAAATATGGAACTTATTGAAGCAATTTGGATTAAATCCTGAGTTTGTGACCCAGAATATAGTAAATTATCAAGGCTTATTTTTGCCATGTGAAAATTTTGAACTCCAGGACAGAGTGGAACTTTACTGATTCAAATATTTCTGAAGACTATGATTCTTCAGGTAAGTGAAGGGCCTTGTTGCTATGATGCATTGGTTGCCAATGTTAAGAAGATATTTCTCATGTAATTATTGAGTTTCTCCTGTTACTGAATTTTGTTAGGAAACAAAATTAAGGAAATAGTAGCTTTTTTAGCCTGTGTAGAATAGAAACACTTGTAGAAAGAACACCTGGTTAGTATTTATGTCATATGTTTGAATTAGCGAGTTCTGAGTAGAAGGTTCTGCCATGCTGTATCCCTTGTGTGAAGTTTCCAGGGTGCACACGTCTTTTGCTGACATCTCAGAATTTATGAGAGAAAACCACAGAACTAATCACTGAAAAATCTAAGTAGAATCCAGACGTTAATTGTTTATGCATACCATTAACTGAACCTCCTCATTAGGAATATTACTGTGTTGCATGTACCACAAAGTATTTTTAAAAAGTAACAGGCCTATCAATACTTTGAACATATATATCATGGGAGCCATCTTCTGGTTCCACATATATACTAATTTTTAAATCATATAATGAAGAAACTTGTTCACATTTTGTTTGAATAAGCTGCTGGCTTTTCTAGGATTTGATTATTTCATTGAGATCAACGTTTCACTTTGTGATGTCAAAAATCAACTTGGAAATATCTGTCTTTGTGGCTAATGTGAAAACATCCTGATTTTAATGAGTGCATCTGGCTCCCACTGGACTCCATAAGAATCCATAGAAGCTGAGTATTTATGGAAAGGAAAGATTTGGTTGAAAGAACTCAGGCTTTTGTAGCTGTGTGCGCAAATGTTAGAATAAATAGCTATTTGTGAATGTCACTAAAATATTAGAAACTAGTATTGGACAACTATTTCAAAATTTCTTAATCACCTTTCTTCTTATTATTTTATATTTATCTTTGTTATTTAGAGATTGAGTTACTGGGACTCACTTTTTTAGGTGAAAAATTCTAACCAGATAGTGCTTTAGCACTTCCCACAGGATTTACATGCAGTCCATTAGACATATTTGTCCCTCACAGTACTCTCACAGTGAAATTTCTACTGGTTTTTTTTCTATTGTGAGGAATTAATTTTTTCTCTGAATGTGTCGCATGGGAAAAAGGTTCATTTCAGTGTGTGTTTCCTTAGGTCTTTAAAAGGAGTATCAGAATTGTCTTTAATACAGTGAAAGCAGGAAAGATAAAAGACCAATCAACCAAGTCCTTTAATATTTTTTAGGTCACAGGTCAGATACAAATAACATTAAAATTTTGGGAAGATTTGCTGGACTTTAAATGAGGTCCTGAGTCTTAGGTAAGTGACAGCCTGAAATAGAGCTGTACAACAGAACGGGTGCGTGGATTTCACCAGTGGTAGGGAAGCAAAAGTTAATGAGGAGGAACCTGTCATGAAAAGAGAGCTGCTGTGGGTGACAGCAGCAGAAGAAGAGTTGACACAGGGCCATAACACAGTTGGGGTTCCTGATTTCCATCATGCTGAAGCTAGGCAGAAAAAGAAAGCAGCTGGACTTTTACGTGTTGTATTTTTTTCAGAGACTTAACAGGTCATTAGGGGATAATAGTACTTTTAAAAGACCTGACCAGTAGGAAAGAGGAGAGGCTTGCTTGTTGAAATTTCTGTAATTACTCACTCCTGTTGTGTTCCTTGAAGAAAGCAGTGGAAGGAGTTTTGAGGTAGCTGACCTTTCCTTGGAGAACGGTTTGTGTCCCACAGGGAAGCGCACAAAGATTTATCTCAGAAGTAGTGAAAGTGAATACATAAGGATTAAAGTAAATCTCTGCAGTATATGGAAAACTGAATATTTCATACATTTATTTTTCACAGCTCACTACCATTCTTAAAGCTTATTGTATGTCTTGCCATAATGTTAGTTTTTTATTGATACGTGCAGCAAAGTAAAATTGTAAAATTATAGAAAGAATGTTGGAAATTATTTCTTTGGAGTCACCTACCTACAGTTTTCTTGCAGGTTAAAGGGATATTTCAGTTCAAGCAGTGAAGACTGGTTCAGTTATTTCACTCATGTGTCGTTTCAAGTTAGTGTTTGCAGTAACAGTAACTAGTAAGAAAAATCAGCTGCTTGCTTTTCTACTCTACCACCACAGAGGGATTAATGTTGTAATTTGCTGTTCATACTATTTTATACAGATATCATTTTACATTGTTTTTCAATTTAGTTCTCTCTGTCTTATGGCTTGATGAGAGTCTTGCTTTGAAAAGAACTTCAGCACATTCTTCTCTTCCTGTACTTTCGTTAGGTTGTGGTTGTCTTCTGTGCATCACCTGCTCTTTCTCGCACAAGTCACTGGTCTTACGTATAGATTCCACAGATATATGGCCAACAGTGGGACTGATCATGTGCATGACATACCCTAGTTTAACCTGAGTTAGCTCTCATGTGGCTGCATTTTTAGATCACCTTAGGTGATCTATCAAGAGGGTGTAATCCAACATCTTTTTGGCTGTTAACGTAATTATTTTGTGTAGCTGGTCAGTAACTGTGCAGCTTGGGTTCTGCTAAAAACCTGGCCTAAGTCTTCATGAGTTCATCTGAGAATAGGTAAATGGAAAGAAGAAAAGCAATGAGACTATGGTGAAAAGGGCAATAAAAATGACCACCACCTCATCTTTGTCTTCCTGTTATGTGATTTTGATATGGAGAAGGATCATGACATTTGAAGGTCTAAAATTAAATGGACTGGTGTGTTACAGACCACAATTTCAAAAAAATTGTCACACTAAACTACAATTTGAATAAGTTCTCCATACAACATAGTGTAATGTGAGAGAAGTGCTCACAGGTCTGAATTTTGCTTCAGGTGGTTAGAAAAGAAAAAACTTATTAAAACCCCTTTTTTTTTTTGCTTAAAGTAAAAATTATCAAACTTTAGAAAAATTTAAATTTTCATAAGGCATATTTTTTATTCTCCTAGTAATATAATATTTCATTTTTTAATAAGAATAACCAGATTCTCTTCTGGAACTTTGTCTCAAATTTTATTTCTTCTCTCCTCTGTCTCGTCTTCCCATCTTTTTTCACTCCAGATAAAAGAGAAATTTGAAAACTTTTGAATGAACTGGAGAAGACTGGTAGACTGATTGTGACAAGAAAAGAAAAAAAATCTACAAAACTTTCTCAGAAATGTATTGAGTAAGTGAGACCTTTATATTTAAGCCTCTGTCCTTGAAGAAGGTTGGACTTTGGCTTTACAGAATTTTCAGTATATGGGTTAGGCACTCAAGCCCTCTAGACAATGTAAATGAGTTCGTCTACAAGCAAGCTGTAGAGAACTTCACTATTTTTACTCCATATCTAAAATGTCAATTCTAGTTGTGTGGCTCATGGATGACTGTCTGAAAATGAACTTTAGGCCTATCTGATGTTTGTGGGAGCTTTGCCATTGACTGCAACACAACCACAATATTGCTCACAGCTGTTACTATAGTGATTGGAACTTATTTTTGTCTGACATTGTCAGAGAGACCTTGGAAGTCTTGTTCCAGTTGATTTCCTGTACACAATTTGTGGTGTTGCTGTAGCAATTAATAATGACAATATTGTCAATCAACACTGCACCTATGGTGGAAATTCTCTTGGCTCTCTTGTGTGTTGTATGACTTAAATCCAGTACAAACACAGTGAATTACCTTGAAAGTAACAATTAGCACTAAGAAAATAGCCCTTGTCTTTTCAGACTATCAGATCTACAAAGGTTTCTCTATCAGAATATTTGTAAGGCTAGCTCTACATAAAAATTAATTTGAAATATTTTTGGAAGATTTTTCTCTGCTTTTAAAAGAAGAGTTTTTGAAACAAACAAATCATTACTTTAAGACTTGGATCACTTAAGAACTTAAGAAAATAATGAGACAATTAAGGTTGAATGTTCTAACCAAACAGCTCATATTCCCTAATCACTAAGATACCTAGTTTATTCATTCTACAGATGAAAACAATATATAGTCAGTGAGTTAGAAAAGATCATCAGAATATTGCAAGAGATGAAATTCCAACGATCTTTGCATTTTCAGACCTGGCTCTGGTTTACTTGTAGGATATGAGAGACACTTGCACAGATCTGGGAAAATTTGTACAGATTTCCAACAAGAGCAGGCACATCCTTTAAGAATGTAGTGAACATTGTATGAAACATGTTATTTGAAAATACGATGTTACACTGTGACCAGATTGTATTACGGAACCTGTGTAGAGGAACAGTGTTAAGGTTAACTTTTGTAATTTTAATATGTTATTTGCTCTGTTAGAAACACTGACCAATAACCAGCTCTCATGCCTTATTGTTGTATTTTTTCATGCTATTAATTTCTTTGGGTGGAATGTCAGAACTGCTCCATATGTATGTAACTATGTTGCCCTCTTGTGACCAGCTCTCTAAAACAAGAAGTCGTAGACCACTTTAAGAACAGAACTTGATTTAAAACAATATTAAAATTGATTATCAATAGACCTGCATATTTTCTGTGTTTCTTTTAAATCAAACAGAGCAAAAATTTTATATTTTCTAAACATAAAGTTCAATATCTGTCTCATGTTTCTAATCCTTTCCGATCCTTGTGTCAATTTTTTTGTGGTTTTCTCTTGACATCCCACTGTTCTTAGGTGCCCTACTAGCATAAAAACAATATTCACAACCATGTAGGAGCATTTTATATGTTGACTATAATATCAGGAGATAAATGTTCTATTGTTAATTATATATGTATATAATCCATCAAGCATCAAGTAATACTTATTTTGGTTCTTTATCTCATATGGTTCAGATAATGGTGGTTGCAGTAGGCAAAAACATAGTGAAATTAATCTTTCACTTATTTTGGATGTAAATCTGATTAAGTTGTCTTTGGGGCTTTGTTGTTCGTTTTGGTTTGTTTGGGTTTTGCTTTGCTTTTTTTTCTGTGTGCCAGTCTTTTTCAAATTGATTTCATTTCTTTTGAAGCATGTATTGCTCCCTGAGGTTAGTCAGTAACTCTTAAAAATTTCACTTAAAAAGGAATTTTAAAATTATAACTTTGCTGCCCAGTGTATTTCACTACTTAAATGGCAGACTAGTTATGCTAGGTGGACCAGACTAAAAAGTGAGAAATAGAATAATTAATTTTAAACTAGGAATAGTGCGCACTCAATTATAAACATCCTCCGAGATCAGTTATCTCTTTAGAAATCCCATGAGGTTTTGCATTTTAAGCAAAATTCATAAGCAATGTCAAGTAATTTTCTGACTTTTTGTAGTATTTTCCAATGCTTCAAACATAAATAGGTCTCATTTAGTTGTCTTGTTGACCTTTACTATTGATTCAGAGTTTACTTGAGATGATTGATTTTTGTCTTGCTGTGTGTTATGATATGGAGTGGTCCTAATTTATTTACTTTCAAATTTTTCAACCATATCCAATGTGACCAGTAAAAAAATATTGAATCTAAAACAACTGACATGGGAGCACAGAAGGGGGGACATACAAGTGCATACACACTCACCTATATAAGGCTTTTGATGGTATTCACTTCTCAAAAAATCAATTTGTAGTTTAATATAGAAGATACTGTGTATTTGAATGCATCTTCATCTTATAGGCAAATATTTAGGGGATGAAGTTACTGGCCTGGAAGGCCGAAACATTCTAGCAAGCTACTCTTTTCTTAAATAAGGAAGACTCTAAGGGAAATCTGAGAAAATTAAGACCTGAGAGTTAATTTACCTAAAACAGGGATTAGTTCCCATTAGATTAGAATTGGTGAAGCCACCTCAGGTTACATTTTAATTAGAAGTTTTGTTGCAGCATTTCTGCAGAAGATGCTTGATTAAACAACCTACTTAAGCAAAGTTATAAAATTCTTTTTCAGTGTACTTTGAATCTACTCCTTAAATCATGAAGATATACACAGACTAGAGAGCTTGTATATCATCCTCTTAATAGTTGAGGGAAAGATATAAAATAAGCATTTTTTTCTTTATATAAATGTAGATAGAGTAGATTTTAAAGGAAAAAAATCCACAGTTTAGAAGGCCAGAACCCAAGTACCAGAAGCTGTTTAATGCTGCTTTTCCAAACCAGGATAAGGGTATTAGTCAATTGCAGCAGTAGACTCCAGTGAAGTCTGAGTATGTTATAATTTTATCTGCAATTCTGGCCAGCAACACCAGGCTCAGGTGAACAGAGTATCCTTGTGCTGGAAGCAGAACTTCCCTTTTTGTGTGAGGATCTCTGAGCCAACACTGCAGAGCGCATCCCCTGAGTTAAGAAGGACTTCTCAAGCACACTAAGCACACCAAAATTGTGCATCCAGCTCTTCTCTTCCCTTGCTCCTTCAGGAAGAGCGCAGCGTCTTCAAGGGTTTTATTTATTCTGTCAGTTCAGCTGTTTATTGGTACACATGCAGTAGGTCGAAAGGAACAGTTTTGCAAAGCCAAAGCCCTTGGCTTATCTTTATTGCATGAATTACCATTATATCTATGGAAATGGTGGCTTTTGCAAGCAGGTATGTATTGATTTAAATACCCTGTTACAGTGTTCCATATGACCAAAATATCTGGAGCTAGGAGTTCAGGTTGATAATCATAGCTCAGTTCTCTGCTATCCTGTCTCAATGTAGAGTTCTGGACAGCCAGGTTATTTGAGAGGAAATCTGGATATCCAGTAATACTAAAAGACAATCATATTTGAGATGGAGGGCACAAATTAAATAGCAGAAAGTATTCTTTGATTCTTTGCAACAGTGGATTCAGTGACACAACAAAATTGTCTGAACTTACAGAGTAATAGATAAGATATATTTTAAATCTTTGCACAGAACTGTTGGATAAGAAGCGTATATCAGCATCTTTTGCTGACGTTATGCTAACATGTAAAAAGATGTGTTTTTCCTTGGAATTCTCAAAACCATAGAAACATTGACATAATTTTTATGGTTAATTTCAATAATTGTCCGTTTCAAATTTTTCGGTACATTGTGTTTTGGGGATTTTTTTTTTCCATCAAAGCATCTTAATCTCACACAGTGCTTAATGAAATAATGCCATATTCATGTGTTTCAGATTCTCCCAGAGTTTGACAGAGATCTTTAATTGTTCGTGATACCTGTGGCTTAGAACAACACAGTCTAGATATAAATGCAAATTTTTATAGTTTGAAGAAATACTCCTATAAACAACTTTATTTTATCTCAGGAGTGCTACAAAAAAATTTCCATAGTTATTCATAGTTAAAGTGTTTAAACCGAATCATGCTGAGAGAATACGAGCCATTGATATTATTTATATTAAATATGGCTATTCATGCTGCCTCTTAATTGGCTTTTATGTGGGTTAGAGATAGTTTACAATAATTAAGCTTTAAGTAGGAGTTCACATAGGACTTCATCATCTCTAAACGTCTCTTTTGGCTCTCGCATATGGAGAATGATGTCATGACTGGGATCTTGAAAAATTAATCATTATTAGAGATACATAAGGAGTTATCAGATTAGAAATATGTGTCCATTAGAAAATGAGAGGATGCTTTACATTCCTTAGCATCCCGTACCATTTTTCTAGGAGTTTTTGTTAATGAAACAGTCACTTTAGTACCAATGATACATAAACCTTATACAAGGATAGTCCAGCCTGATTTCAAAATATGCTATTCTTATAAGAAGAACAAAACATAAGACATGTCATTTTTAACTCACAAATATAAATTGTTGTGTTTGAATTCTTGCCACTGTAATTCAGGCACACTTCCACAATTTGATTAATATTTTCAGGGGTGTAAACCCATTCAGAAATTACAGATTGAAAAGAGTATACTAATCCTCGTCTAACTACATCCATTTGGATCACATTTCTTTTTCTTGATCAAAGTTTTTTGTTCACTTTTAAAGAGATAATTTTGTGGTTAGGTTTAGGGAAACAAAATCATTTTAGAAACATCATAGTAGTTCTTAAAAAACTGATAAGCCAGGACACAGTTATTTTTTATGACATGCCTACACATTACATTAGCTGCATTGTAAAGATTTTATTCAGTTTTAACTTGTTAGCTTCACTTCACAGAAGTGAAGGGTTTCAAGCAGGAAGTTAAGATACAACAATGAGAAAGATCATGTAACAGAAATTACAGCAAACTGAACATTTTGGAGGATGGCAAAAAGAAGGTGTTAAAAAAACTGGGTTGCATATGAAGGAAAATATTTAGGAAAAGCAAGATAGAAAAATGGAATATATGACATAGACGGGTATGTGAGAATATTTTTTAATTGTTCTGGGTCATACAGAGAAGAGAATACAACTGTATAAAAGCAGATGTGGGGACAAAAAGGGATTCTGATGATGGCTTTTAGTCATTGATGACCCAGATTAACAATTATTAACATGATCTAAAGCTCAGGCCTGATTTTACTGTGTTCTTCTGAACAAATGTACATGAGATTCACGTACAAGGAACATTTTCCTAAGGGCTTATGCTACTTTTTGCTAAAAATGAGTGTTACATAGCTGCTGGACAGTGTAATGTGGATTGAGTTCACATTCTTCAGCCCTTCAGAAAACCTTCTGTGCTCCCTCAGTGAATCTGTATTGTGCTCTGTAGCAGTCTAAAATTTTTATTTGAGCTCTGTTATATGTAATTGCAGTCATTGTGTGTGATAATCTAAATTAACTTCTGCTTTAGTCCTTCAAATTTAGAAGTTTATAACACTATAAGGCCATTGATTTGGAGAACATTTTCTATGAGAGTTGAAAGTACATGGCAAAATTCTGTTGGGATAGAGTAATTGCATGGATTCTTACAGATGGTTAATGTGTTCCGCAGTTAAATATTTGGAACAGAACATTGTGAGTTGTGTTATATCCTATTTGACTTGGACAAGTTGAGATATGACACTTTTCTGATAGGCAGGGTAGATGTTTAACTTATATAAAATGTGCCAGGCAGTCGAGCTTGAAATATGTGCAAGAACTTGGAAAATAAACTAATAATATTTCCTCATGTCCAGAGTGTAATTCTTGTCTGCCAGCTACAGCTGGAGAGTGAGAAGCAAAGATAGTTGTGTGCTTTTCCACACAACTTTTCCACGCTGCAAAAGTCATGGGTTCCTGGGAACTGACTTATACTTCAGCTGCAATGTAACAGTACTGTTTTAAACAGTTCGTGACTGACTCCAGATTGCCTAAGGAATTTTGCTCTGGAATCCCTTCCCAGTCACATAGAAAGGAAAATGTTAAGTGGGTGATCTGAGCTTTATACTGTATGAGAGATTTCTCTCACAGCATCTGACCTAGAATAGGTACGCAGAGTCTTTCATCAAGTTATCTGTCAGAGGAGCTTAATGCTCGTTATTATACTTATCTCATCGGTGGCAATGTTAGTGGCAAAAGGAGGCTAAAGCAAACATACCTGACAAAATTCAGGAGAAAGTGAAGTAGAATTTGAGACACTTCTGTTCCATATGAAATGCTAGACTCTGCTAAAATATAATGCATTTAGGCTTTGAGAATACTGTTATAACTACACACTAGAGACTAAATTCTTTTGTCCTTGTTCAAGCAAATCCTGCCCCCAGACTGAACTGGGAATTTAGATTGAGTGAAGACTGCAGAATTGAGCCCTAAAGGAATATGGCTTACTGCAATAAAAGACACAAGAGAGTTGGAATAAAAATACTGCTAGCAACATGTAGCAATGGAAAAACATTACTTAGGGAAACATTCAAATGGGATGAATTAATTAGAAACAAGACTTTGATCTAATGCTTATGACAGTGTTTATGTTCAATGTAACCTATTATTTGTATTACCTCAACTCCGTCATATATTTTTTCTATTTCCTAAGTAGTGCTTCCCTATCTCTTACTGCTCATGAAAGAAAATGTTTTGCACTGTCAACATATTTGTTTGTTGTTAATAAAAGATTATAACTAAAAATATAATGATGTGTCAAACAGAACTAACCCTCCAGAGAAGCTAAGCAGATGGAAATAGTGCTGTGAAAATCAATGCATTGTAATTCAAATAATTTGCTTTTCCACAACAAATTATCTGTAAGTCCCACCCAGAAACAGGAATGATGAAGCAGAACTAGAGCAAGCTTATGGATTGCTTCTTCTATCCTTTACATTGGTGTGAAACCTATATAATATCATTTGACATCGACAGAGTTACATCAGATTTACAATAACATAAACAAAGGTTCAAGAAGCAGAAAATTAGTAAAGCTAAGTATTTTAAATACATTTTAAGCTCAGTGAAAGGTTTATTATCTCACTGATGAGCTCTATTTAGGTCCAGTTTAAAATCTGCTAGCTCTCAGAGAAAGATATGGATTATGACTGCTTTGAAAACAAATCCATATTCATTGATGAGATATTTTTGATTTGTTTTCTTTAATGCATATTTTCATATTCACATTTTTGCATAATTTATTCTCAGGTAAATATTCAAATAAAGAAATATTTGTTCTCTATGTTTTGTTGGGTTTCTTTTAAATATAAGTGTTTAAGTTGATTTTACAACAAGAAAGATTGCACAATTTTTAGTATTAATCTAAAATGAATTTTTCTGTATGAAAACAAAGTGTATTCCCATTATAGCATTTATTCAGAAAATTAAGAAATAAGTCGCGCTAAGTGTGATGCCTGCATTAATATAGAGAAGCTAACTGCAACTTCACTTATACTTTTCCTAACCTAAGAAACATTCATAAATGAGGGCTACTTACCTTGTGTTGTTAGTTTTTGGGGTTTTTTTCCTGGAAACATAATTCCACCTTTCTTTCCAAAGTCATTTAAAATCCATTTCTGTGTAATGGTTTATAAATATTATAAACATTTATGAACTGGTGTTCATACAGAATTCTCGTGCATAAGGCTCCGGGAATTACACTTGGCACAATTTTTTTTGAGAGCTAGTGGATTTCAGTTTTATTGTTTGATATGTCCCCATTTCTGCTGAAATTTTGCAGAGTGTTGCAAAGCCAAATATAAATTGTTTTCAAAACTGCTTTTGTTTCCCTTTCTTCCAGAAACTTTTTGCTCTCTCTCCGCATTTCCTGCTCCTCTCCTCTTTCTTTCAATGACTTTTAGTGAAATCCCTGCCCAGGGCAGTGGACGTGGAACCAGATGATCTTGGAGATCCCTCCCAACTCAAACCATTCTATGATTCTGTGATTCTATGAAATTCTTGAATTGGAGTCTGATACTTTCCTCATTAATTTCAGGCAGATGTAGCTACAGGATTTATTAGGTGAAACTTCCCTGCTTATGACATTGCCATGGGGTGAAGCTTGTCTAAAAGCAATGCTCGTGTACGTGAGACCTGGACTACATCTGCCCGCTATAAAGATTACTTCAGTTTGCAGAGGAAAGAAACAAAGTGAAAGAAAGAAAGGAGAAGGACTGTTAGCATCTTTACCTTCCTACACCATCACAGGGTTGAGAGGCCAAAGAGTGGTAACAACCCAAGTATGAACTGCTGATGGGCCTTAGACATGGGGAAAGTCACAGAAACAGTGCTGGGGCTTCATGGATAATACTTATGGCTTATGCTGACAACTTATTTGGGGGGGGAAAAAAAAAAGAAGGCATAAATAGTTGAAAAATAAGCTTCTTAGGGGAGGTAGAATGCAATGGGTGGTGTGGAACTGTCCTGGGCTGCCAGACAGGACTTGGAAATACTGAATTGGTGTAAACTAGGCTGGAAGTTCTGGGGTTTTTTTGTTGCTTTGTCTAGGTTTTGTTTTTAGAAATGTATAATGCTGCAGGATAAAAATCTTTAATTAAAAATAGCTATCCACTTTTTAAATCTACTCTGCTTAATAAATGAAATTCAGATTAAATGTCATAGAATGGGGTGGTTCTGCTCTTGCACCTGCTCTGTCCAAACTTCCCCATGTAAGATATTCTGGAGATTTTCTAATTAATATGACTTTTCTGATTGGGAATGGATCTAATCCTTGGTGAGATAATCAGGCTCATACTTAAGAAAGAATTTTTTCCTATTGCCAGTCTATAGGAAAAGACTTTTGAAAAATTTAGGTTCTCCAGAGACCTACTAGGATGAAAAGCAAAGTCTACAAATAAGGACTATATCATTAAATGGCTTTTATCTTGTTCCAATATGCAGTCACAATGGAAGCAAAATAAGATTAAATCTTTGTTTACTGGTAAGTAAAATTAGACTTGGATAAGAGATTTTCTGATAAACTAGAAACAATTTTTTCTTTATAAACATGATAAAAAGAACTAATTTCTTTTTTTTTTTAAATTAAAGGTCCTAAGTAGAGAGGCATAGCTGCTAATATATCAGTTTGGACTAATTAGTTGGTAGACTGCAAGAGCTTTATTTATTTTAATATTTTATAATAAATCTTACTACAAAATTCAAAATACGTATTTTATTACCAAAACCAAGTAACTTCGAGTATTTCCTCTGCTTGTCAACTACTGACATGCAGAAATAAATATTCTTATTTGGTTGTTCAATCACAAAAGAAAAGAAAAAAAAGAAAATTGCACACCATTTTTTTAAGGCGTGAATCACCTTCACCGAGCAAGGAACTGCTGCTCTTTAAGGTAGTAACCATGCATTTGCAATTTCTCCTCTTTCAGATGTTACTGCTGTAGTAGTAGAGTCAGCAGAATGGAGTGTGTGTGTTTCAGCTGTTCAAGTTTAGTTCAGCAAATTAGCTGCTTTTTTGGACTAGGGGACTCAGGCCAAGAGTCTGAGCTGAGAATGGGAGTTGCTTCAGGGTTAGCATATGTTGCATTCTTCCATAAGATGATAGGTTGTTACATAGATTCAGCAATATCTTAAACTACTGCAAAAAATCACCATTCTCTTCTGTCAAAGATCTTACATTTTCGTGACCAGACTTTCTACCAAAATTAGCTTTGTCAGTTTAGAGTTACTTACTTTATTAGATAGAGCTGAAAAAGTGTGATTCAAGGACTCTCTTCCTCTTTTCTCAAGTTGGCACAGCTGTTTTTGTGCTTCAGGTGTGATTGGCTGCAAAGAAATCTGTAACTTTCTAAGAGAGTCATCATCTCTTTTGTGCCTGCCTCCTCTGCTGGTGCCGCTGCCCACCAAGTTTCCTTTCTTCATATGTCGTACCTCCTAGAAATGTGATTATCTTACCATGCTGCAGATGACAAATTAGCAGAAAGAGTGTAAAAAATCCTTTTATGGAGCGCTAGAAAATTTGAAGCGTTGTTATCAAGGCCTCATCACTACTTTGCATTTCAGCATCATAAGAAAGTAATTCACAATTGATTTTAATAGTATGCAAACAGTATTTTGCATTTATGTGGCTACCCATTGAGAATGTGGGTACATACTAATGCAGTGGCCGTTTAATTCAAACATTTACAGTTGTTTAGCATTGCAATAAAATGGAGGAAATTAGAGCAACCCCAACATGATCTATTCAGGACTTAAAAGTGTATGGCAGTTCTTTCAGCCCGTTGTAGCAGAGAGACTGAACCAGCAGTAAATGCACGGTGCAAAAACTTCATAGGTTTTTCCACACAGTATGATTATGGTGGGTCTGGAAATTCTGCTTAATTGCTTGTGTAGGCAGCTAGAGATAAAAGGAAGGCTTGCTGGTAGTAGTGATATAGGTCACTATTGGAAATTTATTAGAATTTTTCCTGCACATATTTTTCAGGTTTAATCATGACTTGAAAACAGCTACTGGTTACAGAGTATTCTGAACTGAACTGTATTTATTTATTTTTATTCTAAAGTAATTTCACTAACATTTTATTCTTAATTTATATATATTTTAAAATAATAAATTATTCAGCAATAAAGTTACAAATCCATACTTGAAGTTTCATAGGTGTATTTTCAACAACAAAAGAAGTCAAAGGGAAGAAGGTATTCAAAAATCAGCCTGTACTTAACTAAATGAATTCATATAGTATTTCTGGGAATTTTTTACTGCAATAGATGCCCATTTCATAAGTCATTAATGAAGGTATTTTTCTCTAAGAGAATAATTATACTGAATAATTTTATACATGCTGAAAATATTTTTAATATATTTAATTTGTTGAAAATTTTAACATAAATTTATAGTTTTTCCTTGTATCTGTACCTGCCTCAGGCTATCAAATGCAAGTCTTAGAAACAAGCTAATTTTTTAAAAATGTAAAAGAGTATTTGGTAATCACTGGGTTCCAATCTGATTTCAGTGGGGAAAAAAAGATTGGGAGATACTCAGTAAACTTGTTTGATGTGTAATTGTATATGATCCTTAAAGAAAACTGAAAATCGTAATCCATTCATTCATTCATTATACAATCATAAGCTACGGGCAGCTCTGGGTCACTGTTAGCTGTAAATCTAATCATCAAACTCGTAAGTGAGCTTTAAATATGTAACAGAACTCCTAATCCAGTTGATATTACCATATAACTACCCATCCCCCAGACATGATTCTTACAGTGTGAGGTGACTGGGGAGGCTGTATCTACAACCTCCACTTTCTCCTGACTTATACTTAAGCCAAGGATTTAGCAATAATTTGCCACTAAGTCTGTGAAGCCTTGAAAGGCTGCCTTTGTTCCTTGTTTGTGTGTTCTAAAGGCAATATTAATTTAGTATTGCAAGCATGGGGTGCTTGTATTAGGACTATTAACTTGCTGTTTGTGTAGCAACAAGTATTGGGAACGCACTTTAATATCTTGGTTTGTGACTTGCAGCCAAATAGCAGGTGCAATAGTCCTCTCAGGCTCTTCTCTCTTTACACTGAAATGAGCTCCTTCTTGCATTCACTGTAATTTCCTTCTCAGCTTGATCTTTTAGTCTCCATTTGCAGAGTGCCAGTTCTGTGGCTGTGCTGCAAGTTACTAAATGTGTTTTACCAGATTAAGAAATTTGTCCTGCTCGACTCTGTTCAGAGTTTTTTCATAATGTGAATTTTAAGCTTTGGTACCAATCCAAAGGGCAAAATCTCTTTTATCCAGTTATACTGATTTTTCCATGATGCTGAAACGTGATGATACTTTCTGGTTTATAATGCCACTGATCTTTAATTAAATTCTCCAGTGCACTGTTTAACACCAACACATTTTCTTTGTCCTATTTTTCAAATCCTATCTTGAAGAAGATCCTTGTCTCTGAATTCTCTACTCCCCTGCACTTGGTATTTGAAGGGATAGAAAGATTGTGTAGAGTAGATCTCAGAAGCAAGGGTGGACAACAAATGGCTTAACAAGTAGCTGTTTAAACAAGGTAGGATAAAAAGAGGAATATAGACAGCAATAAAATTTTGCACCAGTTCAGATGCTGGACACTCTGCATTATGCATCATCTGACAGACCAGTGATGCATCTCCCAGGAGTGTGCTGCACAAATCCTGTCTACGGAGAATTGTCTTCCATTTTGGCCATTCAAGCTGTTATATATAATTTTCTTAAAGAAACCAATTCATCATTGGTACTGTTGAACAGAGTGGATTTTTGCATCCGAGGAACTTCTTGCTTCACACTTAGATAAAGGCAAGACCGCACATCATGTAGTTGTGGGTACTGAGTGGGTGGGAACTGCCTGAAGGCTCCTCATCTACAACCAGCTGGCTGAGTTTGTCCTGTGGCCAAGTATTTGTGCAGCAGCACACAGCCTGAAGCCACTGAACAGGTGGCCTGGCCCAGCACAGGTCTGCCTGTGCTCAGGGCAGCTGCAGTGTGGATCACCAACTCCTTGAGGCACATCAGCCCCTGGTCAGAATGAGCTTGTTGCACCCTTTGATCCACATAGACTTTGCTGTTCCCAAACATATCCCATTCCCAAACAGTTTCCATCAGGAAACTGTTCAGCTAATAGAGGGTTTCCTGACAGGCTGGGGTGTTCCCTGTGTTGTACCATCCACCACAAGCTGGCATGGGGTGCATCAGCAGGCTGCCCTGCAGCAGCTGCTCATTCTGCATGTGGGTTTCTGAAGCCTGGAGTACGAGCCCCAGGACAGAAGACATGGACTGCTCAAGGTCACCAGCTCCTCAAAACAATGCCTTCTGCAAGGCTCCCAGTACAGCTACTGAGAAGGAATCTCTTCTGTAGCATTTCCTCCCACACTGTACTCTCTGGTAGCTAGATTTGTACTCAAAATATGAGGACTGAAGTCGACTTATCCAGTAAGGAAAACATGTCTTTATGAGGGAACAATTATTGCAATGTCCCCAGCCATATAAGGGAAGAAACAGCAGGGTTATCTGCCAAAACAGAATTAAGTAGAGCCAGTAAAATATCTCTGTGAAATGTTTTTCTGTTGGAAAATCTTACTTCAATGAAATAAATGCGGGAACATTTGCAGGAATGTGGGAATGTGTCAACTGCAGTGACATTATTTCTATGGCAGGGAAAGAAAGCAAAATGGTAAATTTGAAGCAGACTGTTTCTACTTGTTTTGCTTGAAGTATATAGATTTCTCAAGGTTGAGAACACTTTCAAAATATTCCTTTGAATATCTAAAGATGAATCTGTAGCATTGTCAAAATTGAAGGGTAACTGTATATAAATTGCTTTTAAAGTGCCATTTCAAAGTGATTTCAAAATTTTTCTGTTATCTTCTATTTTCTTTCAGGACAGTTGAGCAGGCATAGATATTGGCTAAACATGGAACTGTGCTAAGTGATGAATACCCTCAGAAGGTCAGCACTTTTGATTAAGTTTATATGTCTTAACCAAGACTTGCCGTACTTCCTCCTAGACCTGTAAAATAAGCCTAAGATCTTAGAAGAGCAGGCTCGAAAGAGCCATTCAAAACGTGATATTAAAACACAAATTTTAGTTATGGAAACTAAATTTTAGAAAGTGAAGCAGTGACCCACCAGGAAGTAAAAGGGGGAGAAAATAGATTACCCCATGACTTGATGTTCCAACTGAAAACTAGTAGAGAACTGCTGACATATACCAAATTAAGCAAGAATCTCAAGAAGCTGGGAAATTATTAGACTTAATAAGGAGCACTAATGTTAGCAGACTGCTTGCTTCATAGGATAAATGCATGGATTGGATGTTTTAATCATGTGTTTTGTATACAGAGAACCTGTAAAATCTAAATTACAATTACGAAAATTCCATAAAAGTCTTCATACACTTAAAGAGAAAATTTAAAGAAATATCTATATATGTCTTTTTATTATCCTCTAAAAGACCTTCTTGAATTAGGCAGAGGACTGCTTGAGAGGAAAGTTTCTTTGAAGGAATTTGACAAAGCTGTTAAGATGTCTGAACTCTCACAGATGTAGAATACTGATGGAAACTTCAACCTATAGTTCAGCTTTCTGTATGCCGAGGAAAGCACTCAGCAGATGTCACAGAAAGTCAGGAGTGTAGATATTTTCAGCAGGATGATAGAGTTGACAGACCAGCACAATGCTAAAATAAAATGCAGTCCCTAGCCACAATCTATAGTTTGTTAACACCAATAGTCTTAGTGCTGTTAGAGTAGTTTTTGAAATCCCTTACAGAATTGAAGCACACATTTGAAGATTTCTGCAAAAGAAGGCTATTATTTTTTTCATTAGTCAACAAGAAAACTATAGTGGATTATTAAAATATGAAAATGACATATTGAAGTGAGTTCAGAGAAAAGTATCAATGAGCAGGAGACGAGAAAAATGGACAAAAAAAAAGATTAAAAGAAGAAACTGTAAACGTGATCAGGCATCCCCAAGAGACAATTTTTTTGCAATTGCTTCCTTATAAAACAATTTTATCTAAAAGCTGCTGTTACAATCATGTGTAAAGGAAAGCCTTGGTGTACACCCGATCAATGACCCTTTCAAGTACTTATTTTAGTGTCTTGATTTTCTTTTAACTGTTTTGATTTGTCTACAGATTTGTGAAACCCAAAAGGAGCCTTTTGTATGCTTTCTCTTTTCTTGATGTGTTTCTATAGGGCCTTAAATAGAAATCATTCTGAGGACAACTCTGAGAGGTATGTCCAGCAAGTAATGGTAATATGGCAAACCTGCTTGAAGAAGAGCTGACCTTTCCCTCTTCACTCCATCAGCTACAATCTTTACACTAATGTTCAACATTAGTTTAAAGACTGGAGTTATACATAGATGTAGAAAGCTTCTAATAAATATTTCTAGATCAAATATTGATGGTGCATGTGTAAGTACAAAGAACAGAGAGGCAAAATGAAGCTTTAAAACTCTGTCTGCACTTCTGCAGTACAAGCAGCATGGGAAAAAAATTACTTATCAGCTTTCTAACATCCCTCTAAGTAGCCCCAACATGAGGTATCAAGGGTTTTGGAAGGAATTCACAGTCATAAAGGATTCTCAACGGAGAGTCCAAGTAATGTTTCACATCACTAAGAGCCTTGAAAAAGCCTGCAAAGCACGGATGAGCTTTTTGGATTTCTGAAGGTATGTTGTCAAGTGAGAAGCAGACTAGATTGATGAAAAGGTATGAATGTGTCTTCACATTTTGCTAGCTCTTATTTCCTTATGCATCTTCCATTCCAATCAAGCTAGTACAGAACCTTCCTCACATGTTTAGAATTTAACATGCATCCAGTATTACATTTGAGGTAACTATTCACAGAATATCTCTGTGGCCTTGCAAGACCCAATATGAGACATTGCATTTCCTATAAATAGTATTATTAGAAAGGGTCATAAATATTTAGTTACAGATTCTATTAATAATGTTAATCATATAATATATACTTGCATAAAAAGTTTCATTTGTAATTTTATGGTTCTTTTTTCAACACAAATGAAAAATAGTAACATCTTTCTTCATTCATATTCACTTTCCCTTCTTAACTCCAGATCAAGACATTGATTTCTTTACAAAGTGAAGACAAAATACCTAGCAAGATGAAGGACATTCAGCCCTACCTTTTTTTGTTTTTTTTAAATTTAAATTAAACATAAAAATTCATAAGCTATCTAAAAGTATCATGACTTTCTAACCAGATATAGCTTTCAGAATACCACTTCTCTGTAGTAGACTTTTTAGCTCTAATTGTTTGTAACAAAGTGATTTTTACTGAACTGCACCATGATTTTTATTTTAAGACCCACTCAGTTTGTAAGATATATATGTTCCTTACCTCTGAAAAATCGATGTAAACACATCAGCTCTGGCAGGTTGTTATCAATGTTTCACAGAACATAAAATGAACCTAAAAGATAACCTTCCAAAACTCAGAGGAAAAGACATACTTTCAAATTTGCCTGTCAGTCTATCTCAAAGGAGACAAAGCCAGGAAAAATGTCTTTAAATGTGATGGTCTCCTATGATCTGTTTCTAAAATTGTGTTTCCCATTGGATAGATCTTTTATCAGAACAAGAGAAAGCTTTATGCTGTCTTGCCTGACAGTGAAGCACATACTTTATACAAGTTGCTGCAAGGGTTATCTCGTTTAAGATACTCTGTGATCAGCAACCTGTTTCTCCCACGGGGCTCTTCAAAAGTGGCAAGTACCCAAACATAAGAGGGGAAAATAAAGCATTTGAAGCTACATTTTTTGACACTTTTCTGCATTGCTTCCATTTTTCTTATCTATCTTGTATGTGAGGATCATAATTTCAAACCAAACAGGCTCTAGAAGAGGCCAGTCCGTGGTTCAGCACATTCATGTCTGTGTACGGTTTGTACATAGATATCTTCACTGTGCATCCAAGGTGAAGCAAGAAAAAGATGCTTTGGGATTACATTATTAGGAATATTGGATACCAAAGGAAGTCAATCCATAAAGAATGTTTCAAAATGTGTAGGAAATAGGTCCTTGTTCTATTCTTCCTTAATATAATGTTGAATAATAAGAAGGTTATTTGTAATTTTAAACCCATCAG
The DNA here is from genome assembly GCA_013397565.1 of Ptilonorhynchus violaceus. NCBI lineage: Eukaryota > Metazoa > Chordata > Aves > Passeriformes > Ptilonorhynchidae > Ptilonorhynchus > Ptilonorhynchus violaceus. Next base: position 501,597 of record VZRJ01001802.1, on the reverse strand, counting down.
AAGACAGTTGGAAATTAATTGAAAAAAAACCCTAAAAATAAAACCAAGATTTTCCTTTGTTCTTGGGCCACTTTTGGAGGAATAGATTCAGCTTATTTAATATGAGAGGAGGAGTGGGAGGGTTTTTTCTGCTTCTTGGTGGGAATAATAGGAACAGGGTTATGCCACATATGTATCTGTAATATTAGTGATACAGAAAGCGCAACCCTCTGATCCTTCTAAATACTCTGATCTAGAGGTGTTACATGGTAACTTCAAGGAACTATTAGTATTTGTATCAGCTATCACAAGTTTTCTCGGCTGCACTGAAATAAGAATTACATCCATCAGCAATATGCAACAGCATTCAAAGAATTGCTTTTGAAAGGGATGATACTTTACTGATTCCATCCTCTTTTCAGTCACAGTGTCCCTTATGGATATTTTCCCTTCTGTATGTCTCTGACTTCGTGGCATGTAGTCATCTGTGCATAGCATCAGGAAAATTTAGAGTATCTACAAGCACTCTTTTGCATTCAAAGAGAATCTCTTCCAGGACTTTGGAAGGGGGGAGCTGATGCAGAGACTATTCTGAGGAGGAATATAGTGAGGAATGATGTGGGAAATCAATGCTTGAGAGCCAAGCTAAGCTGAATGCATTTAGGTAATGAGCCCTCATGGAACTGAATCTGAAACTAATGTTGACAGAAAAAACATGCTTTAACCAATGATGATCAATCCTGAATAATGGCTGCATAATGAGAAGAAGTCTGTGGAGTCACAGATAATATGAGATAATTTACAATATTCTGGAAACATGAGAGAGTCTGAAATGAGTGAGAAATACCCATGTGTTAATATCAGCTTGAGGCTTTCATTCCAACTGGCCTGCCTTTAGTGCTTTAAAGCCACCTGTGCTATACAGTGCAGGGATGCATTGTAGGATTTTTTGCAGTGTTTGGTATTCACTGCACTTTCCATAGTCTAGACAGAGGGTATGGGAAGCTTTGCAGTGTACCAATTGATGCACTGGATAAACTCCTCTCCTCTCCTCTCCTCTTCGCTCCTCTTCCAGTATCTTCAGTTTTCTGCTAATTTTATTATTTTATTGATGCAGTGCAAAGTTATCAGATTTAAGTACCCATTAGCTACTAGAATTTGAAACCAGCTATGGCACGAAGTAAAATAAAGTATCAGAGTCTCAATTTTCTTCTCAGTGCTAGTGCTTCTGGCTTTCCCATGTGAGCTGTTAGTATGATGAATAAACATGCGCTGAATTGGTTCATTAGGGTGGAACTATAGATCTCTCCTGATGTTTTGTTTATTCTTTGCAAAAAAAGGCTTCATTGTTTCTATATATTTGGTTGTTACAGCTGTGATGTCGCAAAGCAAAACAAAGTGCCATACAATAAAATGCTACTGCACATATAAAATGTAAAAATAGGAAGAAGAAAAGATAAACGTGATGCAAATTGAATGGTTTATCTTGCTGATTGCCAGGCATATTTATGTGGAGGGAAATTCTTCCATAAGTTGTGGAGTTACAATGACTTGTTGGAAATATGTTCTTATCAAAACCACAACTTAATATTTAAAGATTAAACAGTGCTACAGTTTAATAGTTGTTCTACCCTGGAATCAGATCTGGAGTATTACTACTCTGTTATATCCATCACTCCCCATATGATGCTCTCCCCATAAAACATTTTAGTTAATTAAGCAATGAACTTTAACAGCAAATAAAATACCAAAAAGAATCCCAATGTTTGATCTAGCGCCTTACACTGGTTTGTCCACTTCACTATTTTTATAACCTTTACAAACTATTCCATAGATTAACATTATGTGCCTGTGATTTTGGCTCATCAGTGATTGTTGTTGAGTGTTAGAAACAAGAACAATGTAGAATCTAGTATTTCTGGGTATACTAGTATCTATAGTTTCAGTTCTTGACAAATGGCACATTCAGTCCTTGATGGTATTCATCTAGGGTCAAGTGACACAGCTTGATTACAGTATTTCAACAGGACATTTGTTCAGATGTAGTTGGACGTTGTAAGAAACAAAAGCATTTTAAAAATACAGATTGCAGTTTACTAAACAACCTGCAAAAATGAGCATCATTAATAGCGACAGTGATGAAAAAGATTTCCAAAAAGTTGTTAAGTACAATCATACAAGGTAAACTTAGTTTACAGGTAACAAAGTAATTTACTATTACCTGCAAACGAAAAATCCTGAGAATCAGAGTATAAAAGCTAAAATATTACTGCTATGACTACTTAATCAGTGCACAGCTTGTGTTCCAATTAAGCGTGACATTACCGTGCAAAATTTTAAGATCATAAATAATATCATCCCAAGAGTGTCTAATAAGCACTAAAATAACAACAGAAATAATTTCCTAACTTCTTCACCTTCTTGATAAAACTCTTTCCTTCCATGATTTGGACTTATTTCTGTTTTCCTGAGTTTTTAATTTTACTTTGAACACAAGTCTTGAAACACAGGTAAGGCAATACACTAGGGAACAGAGGATAATCTAATACTTCTTTTTAACTTGCTTTACAAAGTTGCAGTTCGAATGGAATTTATCCCTGTGCCAGAAAATCAAACATTACATATGTGGCACTTAAATCTCACTTATCCTGACAAGAGTTACATAGTACATAAATCTTACTCAGGGCTCACTTTCGCTTAGAGTCTGTACTCTTGGAAAAATTGTTTTCACTTTGCAGATTCCATGTTTTCTCATTATCTTCAGGCTAAACAGCTAGCATTAAGGAAAGGTCTCTGTGTGAATGGGAGGGAATGTACTGTGAAGAGAGATGTTGGCTGCAATCTTATTACTAAATGTGGAAACACTGTCCCTGGACAGGGTGACATTTTCCCTGCAAGTAGATGGAGACAGGATGGTCCTGCATTGGGACCCACAACATTGGGGAGTGTATGGTTTGAGTGGTAGCTAGGAAGAAACCTTACATTTTGTTTCATATACCCTGTGGCAGCTTCCTATGTTTGTTGTGGGATTGAGCTGGAGGGAAAAGGGCTGGTGGGCAGGTGCTGGAAGCCTAGTCTTAGAAGAGACCAATAGAAACATGAAACCCCAGCTTTCCCACCAACCCCACCAATGCATAACAATTAGTGTAGAGGATGGACATTCCTTAAAGCAGGTAGAGAGCTGTTTCCTGTCTGTTCCTAATAATATAATTTTGGCATTGGCCACAGTTAATTTCTTAAACAAATTCCCTACAAAAGCCAAGACGTGTGGAAATCTCATTATATTTTCACTTCCAAACAAAAATGTATATTGAAACACCTTTTACTATTTATTAATGTTGCAAAGTTTTCAGAAAAATTGCAAGAGGTCTCCTTTAAAGATTTCATGTCCCATATTGTTGTGTTGTTGTTTCTTTTACACAAATTAGCAGAAAGAGAAAAGATGAGCAAAATTTCAAGAAAAAAATATTTTAACTTATTTCTAAGCCCTTAGAATATGTTTCAAATTCAGAAAATGCTTTTTGAGGTGTACTAAAACCCCAGTTGAATTGTAATGTGTTTTTCCAGGTATATAGAACTCTTTCATGTCAACAGAAAAGCCATGGCTATTTCAAGGTAGTTAATAAGAAAACAACAAGAAAAACAAAATTCCCCCTGCACCCTTCTATCTGTAGCACTTTGGTTAAATGCTAGCCCAGGTAACTACTTTTTGCTTGCAGACATGGGAGAATAGAAGTGATCATAAGGAAAAGAAACAATAAATAAGAGCAAAAATGACCAGGAAAATATGATAATAATATGTCAGATAAAATAAATGGGAGTGTGACTAAGATCTAAAGCATTAATAAGTACAAGTGAGCACTGATAAGACCCCTTCCTTGCAAAGAAGGAAGGAGATTTTTTTTATTGTTCTGATGCTGGTTGTGCTGGAGGAGAAATAAGGACGGGGAATACAAAGAGTTTCATCTTAATTGCTGCTGTCTAAGTCTTGATATATGATATCAAGACTGCCTTACTGGTAGCTTAAGTAGTCCTAACTCTGTCAGATTTGTCCTTTCTTCTTGAAAACTGCCTGTCTTCTAAAAGACAGAAAAGGAACTTATTCTGCCTCAAATAATACCTGCCCTGTACATAGTCATAATGGAGGAAAAGAGAAAGGCTGTAGTTCTTCCTGCAATGGCATCCTGTGTGTGAATGAAGTGAAAAAGCACCTGGAAGGGTCTCGTGCACAGCAGCATCCACAGTTGTATATTCATCTTTTTGGGAAAAGACTTACCAAAGGACCAGTGAACATCCAGATATCCTGCTGGCCACACTATTCCTGACACAGGCCAGGATGCCATTGGCCTTCTCAGCTGGCTGGGCACATGCTGGCTCATGTTCTGCTGCTGTAAACCACAACCCCCAGGTCCTTCTCTGCTGGGCAGCTTCCCAGCCACTCTTCCCTCTGCCTGTAGTTCTGCCTGAGGTTCTTATGACCCAAGGGAAGGACTCAGCACTTGTCCTTGTTGAATCTCATACCATTGGCCTCGGCCCATCCATCCAGCCTGTCCAGATCCCTCTGCAGAGCCTTCCTACCCTCCAGCAGATCAACACCCACACCCAACTTGGTGTCATCCATGAATTTACTAAGGGTGGCCTCGATCCCCCTGTGCAGATCATCAATATCAATATCAATCAATCAATATCAATATCAATATCAAACAATCAGCACCACTTAATAAGATCAATGCTAGTAAGGATATACAAGCAATAGGTGAGGTAATATATCCCATTATTTTAATACCACTCAAGTGACTAGTTCTTGCTGCTCTGAAGTTCTTTTTCAGATATGCTAACCTGGTCTGAGCATTATCTACTGATGACTCAAGTGGTCATTGACAATTTTGTTCCCCTTTCATTGTAATATTTGTGCTATTTAAAAAAGATTGAGCCATTAGGTAGTAGAATATGTGAAACTATTATGTTCATACAATTGGACTGTCTCAATTTTGTTTTTAGAAAAGTAGAAGATGGATCTTGAAAAACACTTCAAAACTACACTCTGAGATGTTGTCACTTTGCTAAGAGAGGTTGGATCAGATGATCCTTGAGGTCCCCTCCCAAATTTTTATTCTATGATTCTATCATGAAGTCTAGTACAGGAATACTAACCTTAATTGTTTATTTGTAAACAATGTTTAATTTTAGTCATAAATGTTAATTAATTTGAGTAATCTGTCAGACTAAAAGTCTATCAGTTATTTCAAACACAATGTCTTTCATGCTGTTCCGTCCATAAATCTAGGATTTGGCTTGCATTTCAAGCAAAAATTTTATCCAGACTATGGATTGTTTTCCCTTCAGGAAAAAATTTAGAATATATGTTAGTTAGCAAATGATACATTGCCAACATAATTTCCTCTGGAATCTGTCCATTAGCTCAAAAGGAAGAATTAGCATTGTCCTCCTGCTTGGCAAAGGAAATTAATTACGATCAGAAACTTTGTCGTATCAATTATTACAGAGCTTCCACAATTATAGCATAAAAATCACACACACACACAAAGATGAAAACAGAATCCATGCAATTTTTTTGGTCTCAAAACCATTTTTTTGCCCAGCCTACTCAGAAAAGAACAGTATGTATAACATTCCATTCTTTTATTAGCTTGTACATGATATCTGGATATTTTGGTCAAAAAGGACAGCAAGCAGAGTGTTGATGTTGTAGCTCCCTTCAGACTTCCCACAGGAAGTCTCAATACATGTAGATCGCCAAAAGAGCAATGAACTGTTAGTGATGTCCACTGTTATCACCCAAAGGTGAAGATTCTTTATTTCAGCCAACAGAAGTAGCAAACTGCTGCCCTGTTAAGCAAAGAGGATGCAGGGACTAAGTTATGAGCTGCCTGAGCACCCTCTTTTCGTAACCTTCAACAAGCACTGTCCTTTACTTCAGGCAGTGTCTGATCTCCAGCTCTGTGCATTCCCATAGTTCCCATAGTGATAAGCAGAAACTAGCACCTCTGCTCAGGAGAAGACACCTCTGTTTCTGAAAGGCTCTGGTGCTCATAGCTTAGCTACATTTAAGTTAGACAGGCAGTAAAATATTCACAGGGATTTCTTTCAAAAAATAAAGTTATGCATTTAGAAAGAAAATATTTGCTAGAATGTCAGTTAAAAAGCGAGGATGATGATTGCAAACATTACAGAAAGAACAAAAAAATGCAATGTATTGAAGAAATAAAATACATACTGGCAGAGATCTGAAATCTGACAGATTTAAGTATGGGGTCAAAAAGTATAGTAAAATGGGCTGCAATGTCATCCACTTTGACCCACTGAAAGCAATTAATGTGATACCAGTGTCAGCTGGGTTTATGACAAAGTTTAATCTGTCTGACCCAGAGAGATGAAAATAATAACCAGAAATTCTGGGGTCATAGAATAAATCAAGTCCTTAATACTCTGTGAGGGACTGTGAAGGTTCAATTCATATCAAAGTCAGAGGAAACTGAGGTCATTTAGGGCTAGGCACTCAAAGGTACTAAAGGGCTCAACTTTCCTTCCCCTTCAGCCTCGAGTAGTGCTTATGCTCTTCTTTATCTGATCACCAAAATCATGTGAGATTATGTTACAACATCTGAGATTTCAAGTGTTAAAATAGCACCTTCTATTGAGGACAGTCAGATGTCACCAAAATAATTCAAATGCCCTGGTTAGCTGAGCTCATGTGTAAAACCAAACCAAACCAAAAATATTCTGAAATGTGTTTGCATACGCACATGCACAACATCTTTGGGTGATGAAAGAGAAATAAACATTTTCACATTACTCCTGTGCTAATCATGTGAATCAAGCAGGATAATCACAAGTCGGGTTTTCTCTGGGCCTACAGGTCAATGTTTCTTCCAACAGCTGACTGAGCTTTGGTAAACAAATCACTTCTTTGTGGAAGTCTGAAAATGGACATGGATGCCACAATGCTTGTTTTTAAGAAATATCTTTTAAATTGTTACTTTTAGCACTAGAAATATAGAGATCAATTTTTTTTCCGACAAGATGTTCACCAGTACTCCTCAGTCTAGGTAAGAATTTCTCAGAGCATTCAGCATTCCACCAACTTTTTCTTTTATTCATTTTTTGCCTAGACAACTAGTTCACTTCTTCGTTAACTAGCACTATAGTTTGAAAAAATGAAGTCAAACAGCAGGCATGTTTCTCAAAATGTAGTTTCTTTTCTGCTGAAAGATAGAAGAATCCATACTCACAAAAGAATCAATGAGAGACCCTTTCCATTGCATCTCATGTTTCTGGCACGTGACTTTTGAAAACTCTCACCACCTCATTAAAACTTCACTTCACAAAATTAGTTTGAAAGCAGTAGTTTGTTGTAGTAGTCATCTCTCAAATATGGTCTGTTTAAACACATATTCTTTGAAGGTGCCATTCTTAAGTCAAATAGAGAAATTTCTCGTGGTCCCTTTCTCAGTTTCCCATTCAGTATGGAGTCAAAAGTCAGGAAAGAGGGCAGGTGCTGTGCTAGAGTTCACAGATGACCATCAGAGTGTCAACACAGGGAACTTAGAAGTAAGGTATTAAGAGTTCTTAAGACACTGAAAAACATCTATATCAACATAGAGAAGCTGGTTATGTGTTGCAAACAGTCTAAAGTAGAAGCAACTGCTTTTACGACACTGTTAAAGACTCTTCTGAATGAATATTCTGACCTGTGCAATAAAAATTGTTACCAGCTTCAAAAGCTATATTTGTGTGACTCTATATATCATGGTTTAAATTAAATAAATCTGCACTCAGGTAATTTGTTATATTTTTTCAATGTATATGGATAAACATGTGATATATTTTGCTTCTTTTAATTCTACATTAGCCTAACACAGTTAAGTAACAAGTAAAAACTCTTTTTTCTTTTTTTTTCCAGAAAAAAATAGGTGGCATGTCTCATCAGTACACAATACACAATCAGTATTCATGAGAGTACACAGATTAGTTTGTGCAAAATAAAGTACTTATTCAGGTGGCAGTAAAGCAAACAAGCTTATAGAAAAGCAGAAATTAAGGAAGATGGTGGGATGCTGATAGTTACAAATATAAGAAATAAGTGTATTGGGGAAATACAAGAGGTACTTTCTGTTATAAAATCATATTAACATGGTGTTTTAACCACTTGTGTAGGAGCAGCATAAACCAAAATTCCACATTTAATTCTTCTTGATTATTAGTTGTTATTTCTTCCTTTATTTATTTTTTGCCCATATTTGAATGACAATCATTCAGAGTAAGCACAAGACCTTGAAGCTGTGTTTCTAGATGGATTACACACCTGGTATTAATGTCTGTAATTAACTTTATTGTCAGAAAGGCTCTATAAATTCTTTAAACAGGATATATGAACTGATTCAATATACATTCCTAAAGCTAGTCACATTTTGCACTTCAAGACATGTTTCTCACATTTATTCTTGAAAGTACGTTGCTCCTTCAAAATACTTGATTTAATAAACAAATGGAATGTCCAGTTTTCAACACTATTTAGGCTGCTCATAACTATACCCAAGGCCATACCTAAAAAGAGGATCAAGATCAATTACTTAATTTATTTTCTTTGCCTGCTTTTTATTCTTCTTTATTATATGTTGCCATTACTTTAATTCAGGAGCAGAAGAGTGGCTCAGAATTTAACAGCTTTTTTAAATGGTAGAAGACCTTTTTAAATTTTCATTTTAAACCAAGGTCTAAGCCAAGACTATGTAATGAGCTATTGACAAGAATAAATCCTGTCAAAGAGTATTCTTCTATCTTCAGCTTTCTCATAACATATCAAGGACCCAAAGACCTACAAACCATTGCTCTTAGCAGAAGTGCTCTTTACTGATGTATTTACCAGTAAGCAAAGTGAAGAAATCATAATATCGTAAGAAGAAAATGAAGATTTTGTATAAAATCTGTAGCATCTTTATCATTGAAATTGAGTAATTCTTCCTTTTCACTTGGAAGTTTATTATTCTGCTAGATACGTGTGCATCTTAGAATGGGAAACAATGAAAATTACTGGTTTTGTTAAAATATTGACAAAACGAGGTAATGATACAATATTGCAATTGTACTGCCACAACAAAGATCAGCATTATACATACTCTAAAAGCAGAGGTAATTCTTTACATTCTCTCCTTGAAAGCTCTTTTCATAGCTCTAATTCTCTCACTGAGAAAGCAGAGGTCTGACTTCTGTCAGGAAATTCAGCTGTAATGTTTCCCTTTTTACATGGTATTTTTTCTGTATTTTGTGTTCAGAGGAGATAACTGCCATCCTTTTCAGAATAGGATAGTAGGTAGCAATCAATATTTGAAAAAAGCTTAGTGAACATACTGCTTTTGTGTGTCTTATGGTGTCTTTTGATACTGCTGAAGAGTTTTTGTTCTCTTCAGTAATCTAGCCAGAGACTTGACCCTATCGTTCCTTTAAAATGAATGACTTCTTTAATTCTTCTTTTCTGAGCACTGCTGTGCTTGAGAGCAAACGTTTTGGGTATATGTGTTGACTGAAAATGTTCCTGAAACTCTGAGCAAAGGAACTGCTTCTTATTGTTTGCTTTGTGACATGTTCAAGGAAAAAGAACTTTAAATCCCTTGCAAATACATAGGATTGAGTAAAAAATAATGGACAAAAAGAGTTCCCAGAACACCTAAGTCCTCTTTTGATTTCTTTCTTAATGGAAGTAAATGGTAACCTAATCACAGGTATTTTAACAAATTCTTCTTCCTCTACTATTGTTTGTAGACGCAATTGTGAAATGCTGAAACAGGGTAAATTAGCACAAGTAGAAAACTGCTGTAATGTAGATTTGCTTCTAGGACCTATTTGTCTTGTTTAGAGTTAGCCAAGATACTACAGTATAGCTCTGTATTACGCGTCTTAAGAAATCAATTATTGTATTAAAATGTAAAAACAAAACAAAAAAATATATGTAACACAAGCTGTATTCTTATATCAGATCCTTATCTAAATGTGGTTTTTGCCTTAGAGGTTAAGGTCAAGGGTATCAAATCTGGATGTTAAAATATGTGTCTAAAAAAACCAAGTTGGATTTCTCAAAACTGCCTTTCTAAGCTATCTATACTCACCTATCTGTAATATGCATAGCACATGATCTTCAATAGGTAGAAGGTAGAATTTCTATTAGTTAGGTGTTATAGTATTATGAAAAACTGTGTTCTTAACAAATTGCTTTTAGACACGACTGAAACAAACAATCATAGCTTGAAAATGACTAGATGTTAACTCTTGGTCTTCTTTTCTCTGGGTAGTGTCTTCCACACTACCAAAAATTCCTAATGTTTAAATGGGATTGTGGAAGTCCTCATAGAGGCAGTTAGGCAAATATACGTCCTTTTTAGAACTTGACATGGGTTTTTGTTTTATTTGTGCATATAGATTTATTCTGTTATAGTGTTTACTAATATAAACCCCAGGAAAATTATTTTTTGCATGCATGTCTTATAGCTATTCAAGGAAAAGCTTATGAATATCCACTTTCCATAATTATTGTCCAAGAAAGTACCATCCTGTTTATAAAGCAGTATTAAAAATCCACAAAGGCTCCAAAACATATATCTTAGAAGATGAAGGTAAAACAGCTTTGAAATGTATCTGCTTTGGACAAAGCAAAGGTTTTACCGAAGAATACTTTTTCACCAAATATGCCTTTGAAAGATTCTGAACAGATCTTGTCCAGCTTTCTGCTGAACCCTCCTGAGAGTAGGCATGATGCTAGGAACCATGAGTTCTGGACTTTGCATAATCTGTTTGTGTATCTGCTCCTGTGTCAAGAACCCATAAAGCTACTTCTCTGTTCCCTCTGGGGCAAATGTCCTCGATGGATCCTGCAGAGTACTTGACCCTAGACTGGCTGCACCTGGTAGATCTTCCCAAAGTGTGTTTGATCATACGTTTATGCATGTTCATCATCAAACTGTTATTACTATCAGAACTGTCATGATCCTAAATTTCACCCAGAACTTACAGTATCCAAGGGTTTTCTAGTTAACTGAAAAATTACTTCTGTCCAACTTAAACTGAAACCAAATTAAAAACCAGGACAAAATAGAGCACACTGTAAATAATGTCATTTCTATCAAAACAAAACAAAAAAATCTTTTAGATAAGCTATTTATAGGAAATGGTGTTCATATGGCCACTTTTTTTTTCCCCAAGAGTATGCTTACCTCACTCAGCAGATAAGTGTTGCTTTGATGTTCTTATCTTTTTATCTCTGCCTTCAATATGTCATGTCAAACTTCATTTAATGTACACTAATGAATATTTGCACTGAATAAAAATAGATACATTTTCTTCAAGTAGTTTCTGTGGTGATATAATTTTAAATTTTATTTTTTAAAAAAAATCGATGGCTTTTTATTTCATTGTCCATGTAATAGATTGGCATTATTATAGTTTCTAATCCATTGCTAGAAAACTGGAGATTCAAGGACTGATTTCAAAGTCACTGGTTTTGGTTTCCTAGTATAAGGTATCCATATGGAATCTGTTGGTAGTGCACAGAAACAACATCAAGGATATTAAGGTATAGAAGATAATCTGCCATCTAGTTAAGCCATTTTGATTGTCATCTGACTTTTCATGTATTTTCATAGAATCATAGAATATCTTGAGTTGGAAAGGACCCTTAAGAATCATCGAGTCCAGCTCCCTGATCCTCCCAGGACAACCTGAAACTAAATCATATCACTTTGTCCAGTCGCTCCTTGAACTCTGACAGGCCTGGTGCAATGACCACTTCGCTGGGGTGCCTGTTCCAGTGAGCAACCACCCTCTCAGTGAAGAACTTTTTCCTAATGTTCAATCTGAACTTCCCCTGATGCAGCTTCAGTCCATTTCCTGTGTCCTGTCACTGGTCACGAGAGAGGAGATCAGCAGCTCCCCTCCTGCAGCCTCCCTTGAGGAAGTTGTACTCTGTGATGGGGACACTCGTTGTCGGTACAGACCAAGTATGCCTTTGGCTGACCATGCCTGTTTTCTTTGTCTCCACAGTTATTCTGAAATGTTTGGTTTCATACCATGTTATCTTTCCCTGATAACACCTTGTGACTGGTGTACAGGGAAGTCCGTCTGCTTCTGTAGAAGGTGTAAGTCAAGCTGAGCATCCAGAAGTTAAAAACTGAGGTCCCATACCATTGGACTCTTGCCCTTTCAGTCACAGTTCTTAGTTTCTACTTCTTCCATTGGTTTAATCTACTTTCATGTTAATTTCAGTCATTTTTCTGCTGCTGGGGTCTCAAAGAAGTACAAAACCAGTATGAATTTCATGACTAGCTTGTCTCAATATATGAAGAATTCAAGTTCCTTCATATTTGAAAGCAGTTTCTTTCTTGGCATATTCTAGAAATGTTGCAAAGAGGATGCTCTTTTCCACAGAAGAACAAGATTGATTTATTTTTTCCCAGTGTTTTCCTCATTATTACAATCTCAAGAAAAACCACAGTATCTTAAAATAGATTTAATCTATGTAGTCTGAGCAGAAGCTTTTTTAAATTTCCGCTTCTGAACCTGCAAGCATTGTTTTTGTGTATAAAAAACATGATAACACTGATTATAATAGAGGGAATTGTTTAGATTTATTGCTGTTGAAGCATTTTTGTGAGCTATAAGGGCTATCAAAAATGTGTACAGCTGCACATGATTTAGCAATTACCAGTGTCCAAAGCATCTATCTCTGGCAGATGTTTCAGAAGCTGCTAATTTTAAATTGCATCGAAAAGAATCTTGCGTGTAAGAGAACACTTGGGTCTTGTGAAATGTAAAATTATTATCTTAACTTCTACAGTGTTTTAAAAGTTTTTGAGTTTTTTTTCAATAAAAAATGTTTGAATAAGCAAAACTCTCTTATGTTAATAGGAAAATTAAGTAAGATAGTATGTTCATGTCAATCTGCGTTTGAATAGTGGTTTCTTTAAATAAATGAAAGAAATTCTATGCTTTGAAGTTTTACATACTTAGTTGATGTGTCTGTCCTTAAAAACTGTAAAGCATCTGTGTGATTCTAAGTTTTACTCTCTCTAAAGTGTACAAATATTTGTGAACAATTCAGGCAAACTCCAGGCCCATAAAATAATTTCAAACTATCTTCAAGACACTGTGTACAAGTCTCATGCACTAGGACCTTTATGCAAAAACTAAATGAAAAATAAAGTATTTCTACTAAAATTTTAATTTCACAGTGGTACTAATGCAAAGTTTTCAGTAGCAGTAAGGTGTTAAAAGATCATTTCAGGATAATTCAGTATTCTGAGATGGACAATTTGCCTCTTAGTTCAGATTATTGTGCTAATTATGCTGATGCATCTTTTCATCATTTTCATTCATGGACTGAAGTGAAAATCTGTAATAATACTGTTTGAACTGGGAGTGGGATGAGGCAAGCAGTTTATTGTTTGGTTGGTTGGTTATTTTTGTTTATTTGGTTGTGGTTTTTTGTCTGTGAATTGCTGATGATTTTCCTGGAGGTCTCATAAAGAACAGAAAAATTCTCTTGATTAATTGCATTTTATTCCAGTATCATGAGGTAACTTCCATCCATCATTTGTTCTTGCCTAAAAATTCTGTCATTGCAGTTTGCGTTAAATCCAGCTAACATTAACAATGTTAAACAAGGTTTATCAAGGCAATTATACAGTACTACTGCCAGAAAAGAACTTTTAAAAAGTTTTTATACTACAGTATAAAAACTGGAGCTGTTTGTAAACTAGCTACAGCCCTACATAGCATTTTAATGTGTTTTAGGGCAGCAGAAAATTTTGAAGGTGATGGTGAACAGTAAAATAATTTACTGCTATTATTAGATATTTTTGACATTTGTAGTATTTTATGGCTTCAGGTACATAATTACAATTCAGTACAGAACATGTGAGCATAGAAGTCAACCATTTTCAGGTCAGAAAAAATGGAAGGAAATTACATCAATTTTTTTATCCAATCTAATTTTCAAATTTTTGACCTGGCTTCTCTCTGGATATTAATTTCTGAATAAAAGAAAGACAGGGAGAGTAGAAAAAAATTAATTTCAAAAGGATTTAAGAGTGCTTTTTCCTTATAATTCACTAATATTGGAAAAGTTTTACCTTAGCTATAGATTGCATCTTTTTGAGAACAAACTTTAAATCAAAGACTTGAGGTAAAGCATATGACTAGGTAACCTAACAATGCCAAATTGAATATGTTCGATTCTTTTCTTAAAAAACCTGACAATTTATTAATCTTCTTATCTAAAATGGGATTTCTGACTCTATTAACAGAGCACTCCAATCATTTGCATTAAACTGTCACTATCGATTTTACTATTAGCTATTGTAAATTTCACATGTAATATGGTGTGTAAATTAGGTTTATTTTCTAGCATATTAGGCTGCCAAAAGGAAAAAAAGCACACACTCCAGTATAACCCATTATAGAATCATTATTGTCTAGCTGTCTGTTTGCAAAGCCAGTCAAGTTCACACTTAAAATGGTCACTTTCATATTTATTCTGATTGATATGTAATGAAAGTAATCATGTTTAAAAATATATTACTGCACATGATGTGTTCAATGAAAGCATTACAATTAAGATATAGCACATTTACTTTATGTGTTAATAAACCAGAAGTAATGTAATTAAAAATATATGAATAACATTGGGATTAACCCACTCCCATACACAATTCAGAAAAGGGAAGTTTATAAAACATATGTTGTGGTTTAGGAATGGCATTCCCCAATTTAGTGTTCCCACTGTAACACTCCAAACCATGAGCTGCCTGCTCATTTCCCTCTCCCCCATCCCCTGCAGCAGGATGGAGAGTAAAATTGGAGGCACAAAAGATAAAGATAAGAGGCTGAGATAAGAACAATTTACTGGAAACAGCAAACAAAATAAGAAAACGAATGGTAACAGCAACAGTATTAATAACAGAGTGTACAAGACAAGAGGCAAATGTTTCACACATGATTGCTCATCATGCGGAGTCTGACCCTACCCCGGACCAGAAGGGAGGTAACACCTCTCTTCTGTGGGGTGTGAGGTGGTATAAATAATCTCTGGGTCCTGGTCATGCCCCTCCTGATGATGCCTAAAATTGGGAGTACCTGAAACAGAGACTGAACAAAGTTAGTGAATAAAGGTATGAATTTATTGAAGGCCTTCGGGTGGTACACCTCTGGTACAGAGCCTTGCCGATGCTAGGCTAGACCAAGATGGACCCCGATCACGAGTTTTCCCCCCCAGATATAGGTTTGGTACATTTGCTTATCAGAAGTTAGTTGTCCAATTACAGTTCCAGGTAATGAGGTAATATTCCCCCATTCACCCCCTCCCAATTCACTTTTGTTTATACTTAGGCCTAGGATAGTGACCTTGTTTTCCAGGCCTAAGAATGTTTTGTCTAACAAGAATGTGAAGCACATAATATGGAGTTCAGAATTACACACTAGTACAGTGCAGGGTTAGAAAAATTCAAAAGCTCATTCTTAAGGCATCACTGACTACTGCAAAAATTAACCCTATCCTGACTAGAACCAGGACAACATATGAAATAAAAACAGCTCATACCTTTAGTAGTCTGGGTGTGACTTGCCTGTGAAAATGTTCTGTTTTACTTCTGCCTCCTTAGCTTTCATCCTGAGTTTGCACTTCCATTGTGCCTTCCTTTGTGCTATATTTCACAATGGGGACAAAATGTGAGAAAGAAAAATTTAATGGACTATATGCACAACTAGCACAAGCCTCCAGTTCCAGAGTGGATAGCATTAACTGCAATCCTTTGGCTCCAGTAAGAACCATCTGCAGAGCCACAGAAACCCTAGGCTAACCTTACTAAAGAATATCTCCTTCATCTTTATTTTCTCACGAGTTGCAGAGCTTTTTTAAGGACCATGATGGCCTTGGTTATGACCTTTATCGTTTAGCCAGCCTCTCCAGAGAAAAGGTGGTAAATAGAATTCTCTAAAATGTCAACAGTCATTCTATGGATCTTGTTTTAAGAATACAGAATATAGAGAAAGTGGTATTACATGAAAAATCTTAGAGTTTATTCAATTTTCTATTAAAATATGTAAATAAGAAAAAATATTTAAGTAGGTATATTATGATATTTAAATAAAGATACCAGCTAAGATTTCAAGGCTAATTTAAAGACAATATTTTGCATAGACTCTCTCTTAAGTCTTTGAAATTCTAGAATTTATATAATTTTAATTCTGTTTCACCCTCCGTTTTTACAAAAGTTTGTGTTTTGCTTGCACTTTTTTCATGTGCGATAGAGGGAATTTATCATTCTCTCTTATCCTTTACAGCTTTCATTCTGCCTTAGATGCAGCAAATTTTTTTGTTGTTGTTTTCATTTGCTATCTACCTATGGACATATTCTATTCTAATTTGAAGGTTAGACTTCAGAATATTCAACATCTTGAAGGAAAAAAAAGAAAAAATATGAAACGCAACAAAACCCAGCCAGCCTTCTCAACAAAATTCCTGAGCTTTATCTGTTTTTATATGAAATTAATATATCTGTAAGGCATGGACCCATTGTTAAAAATTCCTTATGTCATATTTCCACAAACATGTTATCTAGCCTGAATGGTTGTGATTGTGGCTTGGTGAACAGTGACAGATTATCTAGCGCTGTACAAGACACATTACACAGATGTACTCTGTCCCACAAACTCACTGAGCTCCTGGCTTATAAGAACACCTGAGAATCTTTCTCAGTTTACCTGTGAAAATTGAACATACCTCTTACTAAAATCAATAATAACAGTGGTATCAGGCAGGCTGCAACACAGATAACACCGACTACTTACAGCAGCTACAGTGGTGTGAACTTTATAGCACTCTCATGCAATTGTGTGAACATCTGCTTTTATTGCTCTCCTACTTCCCTGCTTTTCAAAATGTGAACAGTATTTTCCTATTATGTTCTGTACTAAGCAAAGCCATCAATTTTAAGCTTTTTTTCCACATGTGCTGCAGAATGAAATAATTTTCTTTTCTCATCAAACAATCTGTATAATTAGAGTACTTTTAGCTATCTGTATCAAACAATTAGAGTATTAATTGCTGAGGGTTGGACTATACTTGTGAGCATGTAAGCAAAATTTTATAAATGTGATTACGTTGTTGCAAGAGTAATGAACAGGAATGGCATTTCTATAGACAATGAATCTTTTTATGAACTCAACAACAAAGTTTTCAGATATTCATTATAGATAGTCAGTTGTTTATCCTCAGGGAATATGTCCCTTTCCTACATCTCAGCTTCCTTTAGATTTGAAAGGCATAATTCTGACCTGGCTTATTTAGGTTTTATGCTACAGGAAATAAATTGATTTTTTTTTAAAAAGTTGATCTATGAAGCCATTACTGGTAGCTTTCTGGTGCCCAGAGTCTTTTGTGCAACCTCTGAGATTTCACTGAAAGTCAGCCTCTTGTCTTGCAGATTCTTAACGAAGAAGTATGGAACGCACAGCAGCAATTTACCCAAATTTGTTGACAAGCATTTAGCATATTATTCTAGCCATCAGGAACACATCTGAAATGTGCATGCTTTTGTACATACATGTTAAACTGTAGAGGTCTGTATTGTGCTTAAAGAGAGCTCTTCTAGACTTCTCTTGCAAACTTAAATGCTCTATCAATGTCCAAAAGTATCACCTGTACAGTCTCACCTGTGATAGGTTAGGCACACAAGCAAATATTCTTGAGACAACAGTCTTTGCTCACCGTGCTGATACTCACAGCATAATAGAATGGCCTGGTTTGTAAGGGACCATAAAGATCATCTAGTTCAAACCCCCCTGTCATGGGCAGGGACACCTTTTGCTAGGTCAGGTTGCTCAGAGCTCCATCCAGCTTGGCCTTGAAAAATTCCAGGGCTACTTCTCTAAGCAGCGTGTTCCAGTGCCTCACCACCCTCACAGTAAAGAATTTCTTCGTAATCTAAAATAAGGTACTGTCTTTCAATTTGAAGCCATTCCCCCTTGTCTCTACATTCCCCATTGTAAAAAGTCCCTCTCCATCTTTCTTGTAGGCTCCCTTCAGTACTGGAAAGTCACAATTTGGTCACCTCAAAGCCTTCTCTTCTCCAGGCTGAACAATTCCAGTTCTCTCAGCCTTTCCTTATAGGAGAGGAGGTCCATCCCTCTAATCATCTTGGTGCCCTCCTCTGGACTTGCTCCAGCAGGGAGATGTGCTTCCTGTGCTGGGGACCCCAGAGCTGGATGCAGCACTCCAGGTGGGGTCTCACCAGAGCAGAGTAGAGGAGCAGAATCCCCCCCCTCACCCTCCTGGCCACACTGCTTTGGATGCAGCCCAGGACACATTTGGCTTTCTGGGATGCAGGTGCACATTGTCAGATCGTGTCCAGCCTCTCTCCACCAGCACCCCCAAGTCCTTCTCTTCAGGGCTGCTCTCGATCTGTTCATCCCCCAGCCTGTGTTGATATTGGGGGTTACCCTGACCCAGGTGCAGCACCAGCAATTTGGTCTTGTTGAACTGCATGAGGTGCCCATGCTCCCACTTTTCAAGATTGCCCAGCTCCCTCTGGATGGCACCCCATCCTTCAGGTGTGTCAACCACAGCACTCAGCTTGGTGACATCTACAAATTTGCTGAGGGTGCACTCGATCCCTTTGCCTATGTTATTAATGACAATATTAAATACCACTGGTCCCAGTACAGACCCCTGAGGGACACCACTTGTCACTGATGTCCATTGGGACTTTGAACCATTGACCTCTACCATAATTTGGGTTTCTTTTAAGGAAACATGCCCAGCAACTCTATGGTAATACTGTGACTGGCTCATGAAGACGAGCAAGTACATCTGTGTTCATAGTGTCTGTTTTCTCTGTATATACTTTTTAATCCTAAAAAATGAAATTATCTTTTTCAGTTTTAAATATGGAATGCACTAAGCATCCTAATATTTATTTATGTCTTCCTGAGTGAAGGACTTGCAAACTGGAACTCTTTGCCCAATGGAGTGGAGCTCTGCAAAAGGCAGTGTCAGGAAGGAGAGATTAAAGGGTACTGTACTCTTACAAGCAAAAAGAAAAGCATCCAATATTACATAGTGATATTTTAAAATATATTGTCTTAGCTACATTTAAAAAGAGACTGATACACAACTCTTCAGGAGCCTCAGCAAAGTTCTTTAGTGAACAATACTAGTTAGACATGATTTAAACATTTTGATGAAATACTAAAAGTTACTGTCCATAGAGCAGTCAAGGTAAACCTGTATGAGCACAGCAGAACTAAGTAATCACACAATCACACAATTTCTTGACTAAAGAAGACTTTTAACAGAAAAAAATATTTATGAAACTTCATGCTTGTTTTTAAGTTGCTTTGAAATTAGCCACTGAACAACACAGGGTAGGAGGACACAATCAGATGATTAGACATTTTCTTTAAGAGTCATAATAAAAAGTATTATAATTCTGTAGGAAAAAATAGCAACTGAAAGTGAGAAAAACTCCATCTATATTCTGGGGAAACTTTAATCACTGTTACATTTTGTCAACCATCTGTAATTTTTAATCCCAATATTAATACTTTACAGGGAAGAGCAGAGCCTGTGGTCTTCCACGAGTAATAGAAAAAAAAGCAAATTTACTGGGATACCACCCATTAAAAGATTTCCCTGATGTACTTTATTCTTTAATTTAATTATCAATAGAGTGTATTACTTAACATTTTATGTATTGTTCAATCATTGGAATCAAGATAGAACTTTATGTACATAGTGATCCTATATATGTAGTATATATTTTTCTGTTTATGTGTACTTCATTCTTCTGTAGGATCTATGTAATAAGTACCTCTAAAACACACAAAGAATCCTTCTTGAGTTCTTCCATGAAGCATTGGGAAGAACAAGCTGATATTTTCTCTCATATCCACTCTATAGTTGCAAACATTCTCACCATCCCTAATAGAGACAGAACCATTTGCTTTTAAGAAAATCGTTTCTAGTCGAAACTAAAAACAAACTAGGTTTTAAACCTGAATTAGAACTTCATTCCATGATACTTAGAAGTTCTAAGTTAATTGTTCAGTTAGTGATAGCACTTTATAGTCATCATGACTATGGAAGTTTAATACTTGAGACACATTCAACAGCTTTTTAAGTATTTCTTTATGTACTGGTCTGGGTTAGATTTTAGGATAAATCCTTTATCCTGTAGCTAAAGGATTTTTTTTTCCAATAATTACATGGCATAACTTTTTGGTTTAGTATAATATTTCATATTAATCTCTTCATGCTAATTCTGTCAGAATGTTTAATATTCTTGTCTCACTAGTTTCTTTCATTTGAATTTCATTGGAAAATAGGTTGAGATGCTTCATACTTAGGAAAGCCTTCCCATCCATGAAAATGTGTTTTTCTTCAAAGTATACAAAATTTGTGGGCTATGCTTGGTTTTGTTTTGTTTTTCAACAGGATTCACTATGCATAGAAAACAGTCACATAAGAGCACATAATGGCTTAGTAAAAGCACTGCAATTTATCACAATAGAATTCTGTGTCCTACGGAAGCAAAATTTGATTTATGCTGAGTTAAGAAATGAGTACTTTCTACTGTATTTTGTCATTACTACTGATTCTTTTTAAGGAAAGCTAAACTGCCGTTATGAAAAGCAGGATTTGGTCAGTCCCATGACAGCAAAAGAAGGCTAATGCTTCATTGATTCTAAATCTTCCTCTCTCCTCTACTTCTTCACAAGAAATGTTTCTAGGCTTTGGGCTGTGCATTGTGTCACAGAAACTTCCCTATACAATTCTGTACCCCTAGACACTGCAAGAGATTGAAATAAAGTAGATAGTTAAAAGTAAATACCTGCCTAAACTATTTGCAGACAAAGCTCACCAGATAAATAACCTTTTTATGGAGAAAGGATGGATGCAATCAGGGAATAAATGTTTAGGCCAACAGTATCTAGAGGTCTGCAGTTAAATTTGGGAACAGGTTGTCAAATGTTTCAGTTTAACGCCATCACAGAAAAGATTTCTTTGTGTCCTTGCCAAACTAGACTTAGTGTAATTTTATTGCACTGTCCAAACTGCATGAGATCCTAAGACCTCTTGATGGAATTTGGAGATGTCCTTGTTAATAATATAAGTTCTAGGAAATAATTTAACACAGAGAAAAAAATCTGGGGTAAGATATTACCATTCTAGATGCCAAAAAAGCAACCTGATTTTAGGTTAGACTAGGAGAGCTCTTGGAAGAGAAATGTATTGGGATTTTATATATAATAGCTGGCTAGATTATTTTGCAGTTTACTTGGAAACTAGAGAAAAAGACAGAATGGTTAGATGCTGTTTTTCAAAGACAAGCCAATAAACTTAGATGCCTCTCAGAAATGTCTGTAACATTATTTGATGAACAAAGAGATCAAATATTTTCATGGACACTTTTTTACTTACTGAACTTCCCCCTTTTTTTTTCTGTGACATGCTTAGAAGGCCAACAATTGGCAATGAAAACAGAAAACATCTCAGTGACTACAAGGATAGATGAAACTGTAAATACATGGTTCCTCAAATGTGTAGGCAAAGCTATTTCTAGTGTTTTTTCAATACTCCTCTGGCAGAAGAAAAAATAAAAGGGAAGAAATTTCCCAAACAAAAGAATTTCGGGAAGCAGGAAGACTTTGTATTTTTAAACTTCTTTGAGATGCAGTCAGTGAATTCAATTAGGTGGAATGACAATTCTACTGTTAGGAAGTCAGAGGACAGAAGGTTAGACATCTCTATCCTACATAGAGGATGAGATAGAAAACAATCAAAAGGGATTATTTTTTTTAAGTTTGTGAGAAATAGTGTGAAGAGAAACTAACAAAGAAAAATGTATTTATTTCTGTCATTTTTGTTAATAAATATTCCTATTTTGTCTTTTCACATCTACAAGAAGTCAGCCCAAAGAAAACATACAGAGCCCATATAAGAAAGATCATGTACTGCAAGTGTATACATGCTAGATATTCATTTGTGAAGCTTCTCTGGACAAAATCATGGTAAACTTTTCAGGACAAACTAAATAAAATCTGAGTTAAAGCTGTTATTTAAGGTTTTTTAAAAAAGTAATTCAGTCCTTTTTCAATATATGTAGGTGCTTTTTAGATTTGTTTCCAACTATGCCTAAAATTCTTCTTCCATTGATCTGTATCTCATATTCAGAAATTCCTAACTACTTTTAATACAACATTTAATTTTATTTTTGCAATGCATCACACTACTTGGAGATTAATTAATATTAAGAACTCTAGAATTTTATTCTAGAATAAATTAGAAGAATAAATTTATTCTTCTAGAATAAATTCTTCTATTCTAGAAGAATTAATATTAGAACTCTAGAAGATTAAAGTCGAAAGGGACTTCTGGAAGGCTTACAATCCAATCCCTGACTTACCACGACACTTCCATCAATGAAGTTCTTTGAGTATGGTCTAGTCAAGTTTGCTTTTCCATCCTGTTTCTGGGCAGCTGTTTCAGTGTCTGACGACCCTTACTCCATACATTTTTTTTCTTAATATCTAGACAGAATTTTCATTGTTGCAACTGGTGTCTGTTGGCTTTTGCCCTGTCACAGAGGGGCAGGCTGAAAGAACTGCAAATTAGTTACCCTATTAAATCTGCGGTTCTCTATCACACAAGTAAATCTAGAATTGGTATTACTGGTCTAAAGTTTTACTCATTATTATAGCTAACAGCTATCCTAACTAAAATCACAGCTCCTAAATCACATTAAAATTAATAATGAGAGAATTTCATCACTTCCTGGAGGTGCACCTCTTTCTTTGTCTTTGTCTTCAACAGCTGTAGATAACAAGAAATGCTTCCACAATCTTCTCTTCTTGAATCTGGACAAATCCAGTTCGCTCACCCTCCCCTCCCACGTCATAAGCTTGTGCATGTGTAGGAATCATGTTAGTCTGACTTTGCTGGTCTTGCATCAATATGTCAATGTGTCTCTTGTAAATGGAAGCCTCCATTTGTGCCTGAGCTTGACAAGTACCCAGTGCAGCCAATGGAAGAGAAAAGAAAATAGCCTAGCTGTCAGAGATTCTAAAGTAGGCATAGAATGAAAACAAAGCAAAACAAAAATTTATTCAGTGTGCCAAACAGAGGCTCCAGAAGGATTCTGGCAGTCACTGTATGTATTCAATCACAGGTTTCTTTTAGTGACTTATTCTGCAGAGCAAACTTTCATAATCCTGTTTGATCTTAACAGTAGTTTCACTAATATGGGTGTGCAATTTTCTGTGTGGTGTTATTTGTTCACTAACTTCTATTTGGTGTGCTTTATTCTCTCCCTATTTAATTTTAATGTGAATCAAACACCAGCAGAGCTGTCATTATAATTAGGAGGGTTAGCTATAACAGTAAATAGAACTTTTTACCAATATAGAATTTTAGATTTGCTTGTGTGATAGATAACTGAAAGTTTAATATGGTGACTGCAATTTCCAATTCTTCCAGGTTTTATCCTTTGCAGTGTGCTTCAAGTCTTTTTTTGAAGTTCCATATATTCCAAAGTAAACTGGGAATTGAAATTCATGGCATGTCTTTCAATTTGACAGTGTACTTCCATATCAGAGATTCTTGCAGGAGCTTGTAGCAGGCTGGTACAGCTGCATCGCGGGAGACTTCCCCTGTGACACAAGTGACAATAGGGTCGTGTGCCTGCTTTGAGTCAAATGAGAGGTTGGACTTGCAGGATATATTTTGGTAGGAGAGTAACAATTTTCAGTCTCCACACAGCAGCATAGCTTTACTTTATATCTAGCCCATAGCTCTGAAGTCTTGAAAACAAAAGTCGCACCTACCCTTCCTAGTAAATCTACAGCTGGGTTATGTGCTCTGTATGGCCAGCCTCAAGCACAGGTACAGTGACACCATTTAGTGTGTCTCTTAGGCAGGTATGCTGCCATAATTGCAGACAAAGATGGGAATGTTTGCACTCCATCACCACAGATATGTTATTTCTGCCACCTGAGAATTTTCTCCTAATTTCATTGCTATTTCCTAACATAGTGCCAGTAAATGACAAGTCAACTGAAAAATCAGAATTTGGGAAAATAACACATTATTTGAAGATACCGTCTTTGATGAGCCTTAATAGGATCTGATTTTCAGAGGGAGCATGCCTTTGATTTGGTGTATTGAAAACCTTAATAACTTAGAAGGCCCAAATCTTTTCTCAGAAGCAGTCCTGCCACTGAAAATTGAGTGCCCCCTCATATTTAAGGTTCATATTTTTCATATTTGTCATATTTGTTCATTCTTTTAATAATCAATAATTTGGTTCATATTTTTAATCTACTAACTGTAAACAAGTAAGAGTTTATCTGAAATATGGTGTTCCTTAGACTGTTTCTGGAAAAAGACCCTTTGGTGAAATACTGAAAGAGTCCCCATGAAATTCTTACTTCTTTTATTCTACAAATACGAGTACACTTAGGAACAGAAACAGAATTGGCTTTATCAGTCCCAGCTGAGGAAAATAAGGTATGAGGACACCGAACATGTCTGTAAGATCATAGAACAGGGAGAGGAAATGAGAAGTATGTGAACAATGCCTTGCAAGTACACAATTACGGAGTCTTAGACATAGTGTCTATTTTTAACTTGACACTGAGCAGTGCAGTTCAGTAACAAAGTTTCTTTCCAGCGGAGGAGCAGAACTCTCCAGATCTTAGCATTATTTTCATTTCGATGAACAAGTGAAATATTAATAAGAAAGTTATTAACTCCTTATTTTAAGAAATTAATTTCTGAAGAACTTAAAAAATATTTTTCACTCTGCTTTGTCTGTTCTTTCTTAATATTTTCTTAAAATTTTCATTTCTATTGATTTTTCTGTTACTTGTTCTATTTAGTGCAAATATTTTTATCAGGCTGTGAGAGGTTGTGTAACTAAACTACTGAAACAACAACAAAAGAAAACAGCAAGAGAGGAGGAAAGCTGACTGGGCTTTTGATAGGCATATTTTAAATGAAATTGAACTTTAGAACACTAGAATGAAAGGTTTAAGACAAGAATGTAAGTTAGCAACTTCTGACTCAGTTTCTTATCTTTGGAAGAAATAAAATATATTCAAAATATTTTAGCACTAGCAAAGTGACTTGAGTATTTAACTAAGGATTAAATTAAGTAAATTGTTCATTGGAAGTCCATTAATCTTCTGCAATATAATAGTTTTGAGTTCACATAGATCATTACTAAGGGGAAATAACTGCTTTAAAACAAAGTAAAGATAAATACTTGTGTTTAAGAGGTTCCATTAATATCATAATGGAACCTGTTACCACAGTTTCTATACTTCAGTGATCTCTGCAGAGAACCAACATTTATGAAAATCATCATCACATTAGAATAAAAACTTAATAGAGCAGTACATAGATGCAGCATATTCTTATGCCACAATCTGGTACATAATAGAAATTATTACTTTATATTTTAGCACCTTTTTTTTCTTGTGATAATACTTTATATCCATATTAGGGATCCTTCTCATTTCATACAGAAGTTCATTTCATCCTGCTGGAACAAACTATTAAAACAAATTTTACTTAATTTTTTCTTGTAATCAGAAAATGTGAGTTGTGATAACTTTTTGTGTTAGAAGGAATGATTTATTTGAGCTTCTACACAACTGCTTGGAAAACAAAATAACTCTAGCTTTGTTTAGAAATAGATATCCTATTCATTTTTTTTCCATGGTTTAAAAAGAAGGCAGTTATTATTTCAGAAAATCATACTTAATGAAAATGACAATAAAGTTAGAAGGTTAGCTGTCATGAATTTTGCAACAAAAACAAGATCAAGTTTTTATCTAAGTGAAATTTTGTGGAATATAGGGTGGAAACTGATATTTCAAAATAATTAATACAGGAAAACATGCTTTCAGTATCAGAACAGAATTTTCATTTGGTTTGGCTTTTGTAGAAAATCATCTTTAATTGATGCATTACTTGTTAGAGAATCATTGTACCCTTCTTTACATTTAGGTTTAACAAATTCAAGGAAGTGTTCTCTGTAGAGACTAGTGCAGCTCTTCTGGTGTGTAAAAGAAAACACGTGCATTTAGAGAGCACAGTTCAACATAGCATTTAAATTTATGTTTTAAAAATTTGAGCTTTAAATATGTCCTTCAGATCAGAGCTTGTGTGGGTAAATGCAGTCTGCTTTATTACTGCTATGGCATACTTATAGCCACCTGGAGTCCCAGCTGGGAAAGTTGTCACACAGCATAATTCAGAATGCCCCTGGTGGAAGGATTATTATTTTCTGTTATATTGCATACACTTTTAAGCTCTCTTATTAAATCTAACGTAACAGAAGAATATGTTTCTGAAGTAGACTTCTTTGGTGTGTTTGAAAACAAAGCATCAATCTATTCAAACTTGAAAAAAGCTATTAATTTTGATTCTATTTAAAGGTTTACAACATTTTTATTCGTTTAAGTGCTTTTAATTTTCCATAAAAAACTTCACCTTATGTTGTGTCTGTTGTTTATTGTTTTCTTCCTTCTACAGGTAAACCTTCATTTTGCTGAGTAGATATTGATCAAATAAATAGTATAATACAGAAATTACTGAAAAAAATTTATTTGTCATCTTATAATTTTTCCCCTCCTTACATTTAAATACTACAAAAGTTTAATATGTATTAAAACCAGTTGAATGCTGTAGGCATGCATTTTTTAAAGGCAATAGCTCAGTGTTATTTCTAAACAAAATCGTATCATCCTACCAAAGGATTTCATTCCTTTTGCAAATACTGTGGAATGACAACCAATTTTAACCTCTCTGTAAAACTCCCTATGACAAATCCATTAGAACCACTGCTGTGATGCTTTTAAAGGTGTATTTCTAGCCAACCATTCACTCTGCATCTTCAGATGGAAATTATCAGAACGACTTGATTTGAACATGGACTCTCCCCAGCTGATGCTACCCATTAGACCTGCTGGACAAGCATGTACTTTCAGCTTAATGACTGTAGCCGTGGCTCATCTCAACAGCTGGCAGCTGGCAGCACCTGCTGCACTTGAGAAACTCTCTGCATTGTACTTAGTAAGGGAATGCACACTCAGTAACTAAAAAAAAAAATCCTAAACCAACTGGTAAAATTTTTATTATTGCATCCCTCTTATGCTGTTTCACTTCTTTGATATAGTCTTCTATAAAAATGAAGCGTCACAGTGACTTCGGAAGGGTCCTGAGGTCTGAAAGAAAGCAAAAATCACTCTAATCTTCAAGGGCCAGAAGGAAGCTGCAGCAAACTACGTGCTGGCCAATTTCACTGTCATGCCTCGGAAGGTGGTAGAGCATGGCTGCAGGTGGGATCAAGGGTTCTGCCTCCTGGGGACATCCATAGTGGAAGCAGCCCCAGGTCACTTGGCACGCAGCTTCCAGCCTTGGCAGGGTCCTGCTTCCACAGCTACACTGTGTGGCCATTGCCCTGTGAGCTCAGATGATGACTCTCTTCCCTGAGGGTCGTTTTCTCACATTTTCCTTCCCAAGACCAGTTTTCCCTGCAGGCTCCACACCATTCTCCTCTGATTGTGGGGACAAGTTTGCCAACCTCGTCTTCCACCCCATCTTTTCTATCCTGCTGCTAAGGGAAGCAGTTGGAGTGTGAGCTCAGAACAGCCTTTCTCCTAAGGGCGTGCAAGGAAACTGCCCTGCACTGAGCACACACAGAGCAGCATGAGCCTCAAGCAGGAACCTCAGCTCCAAAAAGGCCATGTTTGACATCCCACCCAAAAAAAGGGTGAGATCCCTGGAAAGGTCACAAAACCCAGAAGAGGAGAGGCCCCAGTGGGGGGCCCCTGAGTTACAAAATGGTCAGTGTGGGCTGCCCCTTGTATACTCCCAAGTCCCTTATGGCACCCAGCGCTTCTGCAGCATCCAGGCAGTACTGGCCCAGTCCTCAGAGCCCCCAGACAATGCCAGGCACAGGAGGAGCAAGGGTGGTTCTCAACCCCACTGATCTTAAAAGATTTTTTTTCTGAGACCAATGGATTGACTTGTATTTGTAGATACTTTGTGCCAACCAAACAAAAAATTCTTGTATCTCAAAAGTGTATTAAATGTTTGCTTTCTGTGAACTGTTTCAAGAATTACAATTTTTTAGAGGGATTAACACCCAAATAATAGAGGGAAATTGCTTTCAAGTTAATACCTTAAAAACCAATAAAAACCAAAGCGAAGCACCTGAAGGATATGCTATGGTAAATATGTACCAAGCAGCCTTGGATTCTTTTAATAATGCCTTTAATGCTGCAAATATCTATTATTAACTTTAGTCAAAAATCATACAGGTATTTTATTTACAATGAGAGAGGTATTTAGGTGAAAACAAATGAAACTTCAAGAAACATAGAATCCTTAAGAGACAACAGCATCACTTTCAACTTCCCATAAAAGTCTTTCTAAATTCTGCTTCCCTAGTTGACCATCTCTGATTCTGTAAACATAGTTCCAATGACACAATGGTTAGTCACTTTTCATCTTCAGGGAGGCAGGTTAAAAATACCAAAAATGTGTAGTAGCTGTAGCAGCTCAAAGGTGCCTCTCTGCCCTTGTGCATTCACATAGTTTATGTTCCACACTATTTTTAAAGGAGAGATGATACTACGAGTGAGCTGCATCCTTGTGTTTATAACCTTCAGTGCCAGTGTCCTGTTTCAGAAGACTTCTGTGACCTGTGCCATTCAGTTGTGACTGCCCCTAAGTAGCAGTCATAACTAAGCTGTCATGCACTATTTAATATTAGGGTGGAAGAGAAAATGACTTGGTAGGAGGGTTAGTTCCAAACACTCTGTTAAAGAAGATGGCTACAGTCCCTTAGCTGCAAGCAGCTGAGCAGATGAAGAATGCCCTGCACAGAATCACATATTTACTATGTGCAGCCATATTTATTACGTAGCATGTATGTGGTTGTATTACTGATAAGGGATTTTAGGCTAAGGGGAAATGAAATAGCTAATCTTCTTTATGCACAGATGATTATATATGGTTTACATTTATGGAATTCTAGTATTTGATGCACTTCTATATTAAGGTGATTAAGGATGCATTTTTAAAAGTGATTTTGCATCTGAAGCTAGGTGAAATTTTAGCACCAGTTGCCAAAATTTCAGAAAATATTTCTTACTTCTACTTCCCATTCTGATCAGCCTGAGTGATCCAGGTACAGCAAGAGAAGTGTACATTTCAATGAGTAAACACATCATGAGTAATGGTTAGCCAAGAGCCATAACAAAGTAATTGCAAACAGCCTACAGGACACAGTTGACTTATCAAACGGGGTTAGCATTTATTTAAAGTTAGAAAAAACCCCCATTCTGATGAATTGGGGTTGATTTTCAAAAAGTCTGGTAAATTAGTTGGTTTATTTTGTAGTGAACCATGGAACTCTTACGTGAAAGTCTGCAACTGGATTTTTGCTTCTTCTCTTGGACAGGGTATACCTCCTCCCTTTTCCCTTGCTTCATAACTAGCAGAAGTGAGCAGATAAGTAAGCCTGACTGTATGGAATAATGGGATGTCCTTTTATTTTATCCAATTACATAGTTAATTATCTGAGGCAAAATCCTTGTAATGATATTAGTCACTATGTTTCACAACAGTTAAAGTCTGTAAGGTGAAAACAAGATATATTTTGATTTTCTGCTTTTCTGATAACTACATATCACAGGCAGAAATGGGATATTCCTTCATGTTAATCAAATTAGCACTAAAGTACCTTTCCACTAATTTTATACGTGTATTTTTGAAGAAATTTGGATGGAAGTGATTTTTTGCTTGTTTCATTTTTAGCTCTGTCTTCTACGAGTTTGATGTCAACATGCTGTATGGCCTTGATTAGGTATGTGTCCTTCTAGCAATCTTTCAAGATCACATAGCTTTAATATATACAGTGAAGAATGAAATTCTGCAATCTTGAAGAGGTATAGATAATTTTATATTTCTAATCAGAATGTTTACTTGTTAAATTTAAAACATTATTAAACTATAGATGCAAGAAAAAATTACTATCTGTCAAATTAACATAATTCTAAAAATACCTACAACGTGCAGGTTTTCGTCCCAAGCCCCTGAATATTTCTGCCTTAGAACTGAAGTCACTTTTATGTTACTGTCTTTATAACAAACATCCCTAATTTTTTCACTTGTTTAATCAGTTCTAAATATACACTAGTACTAATTCCAATCACAAGTGCTTAGTACTGAATAGTTATGAATACATATTTATAAGGTCAGTGATAGGACAAAGGGGCACAAAAAATGCAGCAGCCACACATGTATGGTATATTATGGTTTCCTAGGTGCAGAGTGAAGACGTGCAGTTTTGAAAGTATTTTTTTACTTCATATTTTTAACTACTGATTTAAAAAGAGTGGGTTAAACACATTGGAAATGAAGTCTACTTTGCATGGACTTACTTCAGTCAAAGCTGATGTACATGTATCCTCTATGTTCTTGTGGGATTAGATACTAAATCTCTTCTTAGGATAGGCATCTTCAAAAGTTGAATGTCAGTTTCCAGTTCTCAGAATTCCTGAGTTGTTTGTGGCTGTGAGAAGAGGAAAGGATGAACAAAACAGTAAATCCTGGCTTAGTTAGGCTAAGGTAAAACTATGGTTTATTTTTGTCTTAAGTACTGCTTAAATTACTGTAATAAAAATATGAGAAAAATGCAGTCCTTAGTTCTTTGGGAATATGTACCTTGCAACCTGTATTGTTGACTTCCAAGTTTTCCTTTTATGGGCAAGAATATAATTGGAGATTTCCAACCAATAAATACAGTGTCTGGTAAAATTTGTGCTATCTTGAATTATCCTATATTTACACTTTAAAATATGATAATTGTTCCATGTGACTAACTCTACTACCAATTTGTCCCACCTACTACTTCTGTTTCCATATTATGAAGCCTATCAATGAACTCTTCTACAGGCAAGAAATAATACTGCTAAACAGTCCTTCACAGCCTCCATGAAACAGGAAAATACAATAAATGAGATTGCATTCTTATTTCATCCTCATTCTAAGAATCTTACAGTACTTCCTAACATTTAATTGTATTTCACGTGGAGTTTCTACAGTGAAATTGTTTGCCTAAAGTCACACGAGAAGTGTATGGTGGAATTTCTAGCAGACCCATATTTGACTGCAAGTCTCACTCTTTTAAAATGTCACCCAAATTGTAGCCTTTTGACAAGTTCCAATTGTTGAAACATGAGAAAATCATAAGAAGGCCTTAGTGCAAACAGGGCAATAGTTGCTTTTCGTTACAAAGATCTTATTTTTTCTCTCACATTGCCCCGAGTTAGTGAAGGTCCTTCATCTTCTTCTATCTGCTTGAGTTTATTTCAATTTCTTCTCCACCACTTGGTCTTCTCCTCTTGTAAAATGTTCTATATTAACCCTTTTCCTCATTCAGTCAACTCTCTGCTTTATGTTGACTCTCTACTCTCTCATGCATTTTCTTATTCTTTCATCAACCTAGCATATGTTCACTTTACTTTCTCTGTTGCAGCATTGTTAGTTGTGTACCTCCTAGCTCTGTCTTCTTTTAGCTTTCCTACACTCCAGCTGGAGCATGCACTTGACCTTATCTTCCTTAAACACCACTTGGTCCTTGTTTCTACATTAAGATAAATTCTTTTTGCATTACACACTGAGTTATCTTTTGAATCAAATTTTTGTGGTTGTTGTTTTGCAAATGATATTTTTTAAAAGCTTTTGCTAAGGAAAGCAAAAATCAGATTGTCATAAAATATTTCCATCCTTATGGATGGAAATATTAAAAAAAAAAAAGCTTAAACGCTTAAAAAGATACATAATTTAATTTGTAGCCTTTCCTTTTACTAAAAAGTGCCAACGTGGCACTTGTCAAAATGGAAACACTACCCTGAAACCCAGTCACCTAAACATGTAAGAGATGGTTTTACACAGACTTTCATTGCACTTGGTTTCTCACTGGTTTTTGTGTTTAATACAGCAGCAGTGGTTACTTCTTTTCATAGAATCATAGAATCATTAAGGCTGGAAAAGACCTTCAAGATCATTGAGTCTAACCTATGACCCAACACTACCATGTCAACTAAACCACAGCTCTAAGACCCACATCCAGTCTTTTCTTGAACATTTCCGGGAATGGTGACTCCACCACTTCCCTGGGCAGCCTGTTCCAACAGTCAACCCACCCATTCAGTGAAGAAGTTCTTCCTGGTATCCAGCCTGAAGCTCTCCTGGCACAGCCTGGGTCCAATTCCTTTTGTCCTGTTGTTAGCTGCCAGGAGAAGAGGCTGACACTCACTTGGCCACACCCTCCTTTCAGGGAGTTGTAGAGAGCAATGAGATTTCCTCTGAGCTTCCTCTTCTCCAGGCTAAACACCCCCAGGTCCCTCAGCTGCTCCTCAACGACTTAGTCTCTAGACTCTTCACCAGCTTCGTTGCCCTTTTTATTTTCTTTCAATTCACTTCCCTATTTGGCTGATTCTCTTTATAATTCACTATTTTTTATGTCTTGACGTTTTAATCCTTTTTTTTCCTTTAAAACCTTGTGTAGACAAACTTATAATTTTCAATATCCCATTTCCTAGCACTTACAGAACTCCTTCACAGCAAAGACCAGAAAACTGAGGAAAACCCCATTTTATATATTTGTTCCTATCTCCTTCAGTTTTGCTGCTTCAGCGTGTACTATGCTAACTTAATTGAACTTCATATCCTTGTCCCTTGCTTTTTTTCCGCTATCATTTACTCCCTTCGTATAACTCATTCCCTCATCTGTATATCTCTGCACATAATTTCTTTTTTTATTCAAAATATAGTACAATTACCTTTTTCATTTTTTTTCTTTCTTTCTCCTTCCTCTGTTTTCCTCGGTGAAAGCCTGATCTACTTTCTCCATTTTCTGCCCCTTACTACCCTTAAAACCCTTTCTACCAGAACAACCTGACCTCATAAATATTTTATCAAAATGTTCTCCAAGTAGAAACAACATTGTGTACCAACAGATTAACCCATACCAAGACTTTATTGTCTTGTTATTCAGCTAAAAATGCATAAGTTTCCTTTTATTCAAAGAGGAAGGATAATTTTTCTGTTCCCCACAAGACAGACCTCTAGAGAATCCATTTTCTTTTTACTTGCATTTTGAGACTTGCTAAAATCTCTAAGTGGTCAATGCTGTCTTTCTCTTTCAAACTTTTGTTTCATTTCTCCTAAAAGAAAATGTTATGAAAAAAAAATTAACCCTCCCCAACTTTCTAAATATCAGTTTTTAAGGAGTAATGATATAATTGCAGAAATAGAATAAAACAGCTAAGCATATCTCAGTGATTCTTTTTAAAAAGAATAAGTGTGAAATTGCCATTTTAGCTTTTTACTTGAAGGAAAAGATATGTAATAGAAACACTCAGAAATAAAGAACCTATCATCAAATTTTGAAAAAAAAAAAACCCTCTTATATTTATAGTCCTCATTAAGTTGTGCTGTATATTAAAAGCAATTTGTGATAATGGACAGCAAATAAATTTTCAAAAGTTCAGAAGAACCTAATGAAAAGCCAGAATACCATGTGTAGCTTGCACCATTTTCACTCCTGGGTGACTGGTTTTGAGTGACTGTGTGAATGAGAGAACAACCACAAAGACAGGTATACCCATACCACCAGAAGAACTCTACCTCCTCAACAGTGTGATTATAATATCCTGAGCAACTGGTGCATCATGAAGAATCTGAATGAGAGAAAAAATTATAGCTCAGTTTTTGATCTTCTGTAGATGGTTCAATCTATATAGGCCTACTTGTTTGTTGAACTGGTTGTTGATATTAGGCACTGTCTTGGGTGTATGCCTTTCATTATATTCTTCATTTCATTTTTCTTACTTTCAATGGTCAGCCATGCCATGAAATCAGATAAAATTTTAGGCAACATTTGTTGTCTGAATGAAAAGTGAATATGTTTTAAACTGTCCTAACTTATATTTTCATTCTCACCAGCTACAAATTTGTTAGGACCTTACCTATTCTCAGTCAATCAGAATCAAAATATTTTACCATCTTCAATCAGACCATATAAGCAGGTTAACTGTTGTCCTTGATCACTCTTTCACAACTAATGAAATTCACTAGTAAGCAGCCTAAAGCTAAAATGCATATTGGAATAGCTACAATAAGATAAACTTCAGAAAGCTTAGAAACAAGTAAAATTAAATATTGTTTTAAAATTTAAACCCCAAATTTATTCCCTAATATAATGTGTGAACGTTTTATATATGTATATATATAAAAAACAGAATATATATATATATATATATAACAGAAAATATGTTCTGTACAAACACTTCAGAATGTTAATGACTATTTGTTCTTGCCTATAGGAATAAAGGCAAAGGACATGGGTGAAAGTGTACCATTTAACATGTACTTAGCTACTATTAAATGGAATTGTTAAAAATTAGATGCATCCCCTGGGCAACATTGCTTTAACCTGAGAGGTTCTGTGCATTGTATTAAGAAAATGACATTAGAAATAGTCACTTGCCTGTTCACACCTCAGTGCTGTGATATATGCTGAACAGAAGTAAGTCTGTTTTATAGACCCTCTCTCTGAGTAACAGGGCAAGAGAAGGGGAGCAATAAGTAAGCTAAAAATAAAAGACATGATTCAAATGATGATGTCCTCACAATACTCTCTCTACACAATTTTGCAGTTTACATTTCTGACTGGCTATGAAGGAGCTAAGTTACTTTAGAAGCAAGGTAAATTTGCCTGAGCAATGATCAGTGCTTTACAGCTAGGCTGCTCCTAGTACCGAGCAGGTTCATTCAGAGTTAACATACACACACAAATCCCTTCATCCTTGAAGTGTTCGTCATGGAAATACTGTCCTTGTCTAAACATTTGTCACAGTATGAACTCATCTTTTCCTAAAGACTTACAGGAAAAAAAAAATCACAAACGATGTGCTTACTTTCTGCTCCTGTCTTGTGGGCCTTATTTTGGCTGATAGCAGGACATTTAGAGGCTGTGCAGTGGAGCTGTCATTAATTCATCATTGGGTTTTTCTGTTCTTTCTTCCCTTCTGCAAACCACAACGATGTAAAATCAAGCCCTCCATTTTTTTTTTTTTTTGTTTCCTGTACATTTCCTAGTTGTCTGCTGAAAGCTTCAAGAAATGCAGTTG
Organism: Ptilonorhynchus violaceus; assembly: GCA_013397565.1. Classification (NCBI taxonomy): domain Eukaryota; kingdom Metazoa; phylum Chordata; class Aves; order Passeriformes; family Ptilonorhynchidae; genus Ptilonorhynchus; species Ptilonorhynchus violaceus. The sequence goes on along the minus strand of VZRJ01001802.1, from coordinate 466,341 downwards.
TTTTGCTTAAAAATAAAAGGATAAAATTTTTTGCTGCCATAATTGTAACAAGTCAGGGTTTTAGCTCCCTAAATCAAGTAAGCTACATACTCACTGAGTTGTGGCTAGGTGCTTGAAATGTGCTTTTGAAAATAATTAATATATATCCAATGATAGTTATATATTTTATTTTCAGACAGCCTTTTGCCACGCTGCTGCAGAATCTCTCTAATACCAGATGCCGCAATTTCACCAAGACAGGTGCCATTCATAATGCAAATAGTGTAAGAGGAATATGAATGGTAGGACCAAAACTGAGATTTAGAGTGACATAGATAAAACCTGGGGGTTTCTTTTTTGTAGCTTTTTTTGAAGCTTAAGGCAGGTTGGGAAGGGGTCTTTCAATATATGTTACCATTTTTCCAATCCCATTAAAAAGGAGAGAACAGTCTAGTAAGATTGAGAAGCAGTTGAGGCATGATGAGTAGTAGTGAAAGCTGATGCATGGAGGGTAAGTGATCGAGTACTCACGAAGTCCTTTGGATTCACAGCACATTGTCTTCTCATTCTGCACCTTCAGGTCTCAACAATAATTAAATAAAATAAAATTCCTCAGGTTATGGGCCATTTTTTTTTTTTTCTGATTTAGTGCAGACCTGAATTCATCTCTCTTAACTCCCCAAAGTTTCCATAAGTTGGTAACGGATTCTCAGGTGTTGTAGTCATTTATTGCAAATAGGCCAAGTTCTGAGATGACCTGGGACAGCTTGGGTGACCAGATTCAGAATCTTTTCATTGTAGGGGCTCTTGCCCTGGGAAATGCAGGGCAAAACAGTAAATTGGCAATGACTCTTTTGTACAAAAGCCAGTCAGCAGCAGTGGCAGCTGCACAAAAGCTGGTAATGGCTTATTACAGAGTTTGGAGAAAATGGTATTGCTTGAGAACTCTGTTGCTGTACAACAATAAAGGCAGACAGAAAACATTTAATAGGATTATTTTGTTTTCTTCAGCAGCGGGCTTGAAAAACTTGGAAACATTTTGTCAGATAATGTTTTATATATTCATGAATGTGTTTTGGGGGATGTGATCACAAAATATTGACAGGCAGCTTGGCAAAAATATGGGAAATGAGTTTGAATTCTTTGCCAGGTTTAAAGAGTTTTCCAAACCTCCCTTTTCTCTAACCAGCCACATAGAAGTGGGAATATGTCCACTTCAATACCGAAGGTAAAAAGATATATTACCAATAGTATTGCTCCCTTGCATGCCTCAGTTACAGAAATGCCATGTCTGAATTGTGATATCCTGATAGGTTTCCTTTAACTTTCTGTTCCCTATGAAGCTGAACTACTAATGTGTATGATGCATCATTCCTGCAACAGAATATGACAACAAGAACACTGCTTTAGTAACATTCAGGGAAAAGCCCTCCAACCACTTTGCCCACCTTTCTCTTGATCTCATTATATTGCATTCATTCCTAGTCCTCACGGCCTTGGTCTACATTCTTACCTTTCAGTTGTCTTTTTTTTTTCCTTGGCTGTATTCTCCTCAGAATTCTCCCCATTCTGCTTACTAAGAACACTCTTTCTCTCAGTGGCTGGCCGGTACCCAAAAAAATAAGGTTTTCTGCATCCTCAGAACTGAGGTAGACAATACTTCGGTGAAACAGAAATCATCATTGGAATATAGGAATTACAGCTGATCCACATCTGATTCCGGGAATGAGATTAGTCATAAAGGTTTTCCTTTTTTCCTTTTTTTTATTTTTAAACGTATTTATTGTTGTCTTTCAATATTTCCATTGATCCTGGTATTTATTTGCTAGTCTTGGCATTTCCAACATTGTTTCAGTGATATTAAAAGCTGGCTGAAAGGAGTTTGCAGCAGCATTCTGTGGTGCTCACAGACAAGATATACCCATTTTGGCAGGTATACACAGTCTGGACTGAATGTTGATATGCATATTTCAGTTGATATGGATCTGTTGATATGGATATTTCGGAAGCCTCACAGGTAAGGTTTATGAAAGTGGCCATGTTTGCGCTTACATGTTTGTTTAGGTTCTGAAGCAACATTTCTGTGTGCATAAGACAAGGAAAGGAATTACTATGTTATTGAGATGTCCCACCTCACAAATGAAAGTGAAGACAAGCATTTTTACTCCTCCTCCTCTAGCAACTCACCTGAGTCAGAAACTCATTCCTTTGACTTCTTATTATGAGCAGTTATTTTTTCTCTTTCAAACCATCACCAGATGACACTGTCCTTTCAAAAGCTGCTCTCCAGTGCATAAGGCTGTGTTGCAAATCAAACAGACATCACTTGCTATGTTAATAATACCGACAGATACTTTCTGCTTTAAGGGACACATCAGCAGTAGTAACTGCAGGTCAGCTCCTTTCAAGTACAGATCAGTCCTAAATTATCCAGCAAAGAAAGGACAGTGCTCGGAATATCCTGTCCTGCCTGGCGGGTATAGGGGAAGGTAGTTGGAAATACTCTGGGCTGTGCATGGGAGAAACAATGAAGTTCTCAGGAGGTTTAGTAAAAAACAACTTTTACTAGCAGACTTTAGAACATCCAGAAAGAACAAAGCACTTGGCAAGGCTTTTACTGGATTTTTTGGTCAGACTTACAGTATATGTTGAGGACAAAATAGGAGAGGAGTGGGGGGGGCGGGGGGGGGAGGCACAGAGAGAGAGAAGGAGAGAGAGAGAGGGAGAGGAAAATGGGGAGGAAGATGTAGATGTGCAGTGCAGCGGAGTGGGAGAGGGTTCAAGGAGGTGGTGGGGAAACAGTGCACCGTCCCATCTAGACAGAGCTGTTCCCCCACCGCTTTCCCACCTTGTTTTGAGCCAGTCAGCCTTTCCTCTGGTCTCCTACAACACCAGGAATGCATCATCTAAACCAGCAGGTAGGTCTCCAGCTGCAACAGTAACAGATGTACCATAAGGGCAAAGGGAGGGTAGTCATGGAAGGGACCAATCGGTCTCATTCTCCTGACCTTTGATTTCTCATCCTTCACTTCAAGTAAATGTCACTGGAATGATGGTGGGAACAGGGTGATATAATGCATGTAAGGGGGGAAAAAAAGCGCCTTGGAGGTCTTCCCTCTGTGCTGGAATGAAAAGTGAGTAGAGCTTTCTTTTCTTTGTTCCCTGCTTTGTGGACTGCTGAGGGCTTGACTGAACCGTCTTCACACAGCCTAAAATGCACACTCCAAGGATGGCCCTTGGATTGAGCTTTTAAGAGTATTTTGCATTGTGTCTTAACTATGTCTTCTATTTATTTATTTATTTATGGAGCTCTATGTGCATGGATGAAAATGGTGGAAATTTTATGACACCTTCCTGCTCAGGATTTTCATTTACTGGGTTATCAAGACCCATAACTAAGATGATAAATTCTACTGAACTTTTCTGATTCGGGTCCCAAGACTATAATGTTGTTTTGAATGTAATTTGGAGAAGAGTAGTGAATTTAAGGGAGATTTATATCACTGTTTCAAGAAAGTTTTAAGCTAAATAGTTAAGCAACAGTGGAAAACAAAATCAAATGAGACAATCCTATTGTGTATTTATGAATTGTGTATTTATGAATAACACAGAATTATCCACTGTATATTTTTATTGAAACTGGATTGCTATACATGTTTGTTCTGAAACATATTTGTTATAGACTCTCCACTCAATAGTCATTAAAACACAGTCCAAATAGAACTCCAGTTTAACTCAAACTTTATTGTGAATCAGTTTTCTTATTTCTGTTATTATCAGAAACAGTTATACACTTTTTTCCTCAGTTTTCAGGGTGTGTGGAATCTGCATGCCCATGTGAGTGACAGTATCAGCTTTAATAAGATTAATAAAATTATGAAACCCCCTTTTAAACACAGAGTGATTGAAACCTAAATGAAATAACAGACATAACTGTGATTCACAATTCTAGAAGTTCTTTAATCTATTTAATATTTTCCATAAAACTCGGATTTTAGATTTTTGTATTTCCCTTGCTGGATATATTTTGAAACAAGGGGATGCACAATACTGGAATTTCATATTCCTCATAACAAATTTTTATGTCCTGCTCCTCTTGGAGCAAGCAAATTCTCAGTTTGTCTCTTAAATTCTTCTTTACTAGGCGCTTTGAGCTGAGTACTTGAGAATTTGTATCAGTACAAAGAAAGTAGGGAAGAGTTAGTAACCCTTCATTTTATTGTTTGGGGCCAACTCTAAGTGTGAAGGTAATAAATAGTAAATTGATATTACTGTATGAACACTTTTATTATGAACTGTGAATCATGTCTGGAACAATTTGCCTCATAATATTCCCTCAATTACCAGAGCCATTCCTAAAGGGAAGATTCAAATTTGAAATAGATACACACATACACATTTTTCTTAACTGCAGTTAAACTGTGACATTCAGGTTAAGCTTCTGTGGTGCGGAAATAGTTTAGAAATCAGTGTGCTTCAAAGCTAACATTCTCCTGTCATTATTTGATTTGGAAGGACAGAATAAAGTCAGAAAGGATTAAGGCATGAAGGACGTTCATATAAAACAGAGGGTGGGGCAGAAAGACTAAGTCTAATATACATGCTGTGAAATCCTGACAGCCAAGAGGAGAGATTCAGATCAGAAATGGTTAGTGCCAACAGTGTCCTTACCAAGCTTTCATTCTGATCTGCAAGTTGGAAGTCAGCAATCAACATCAAAAAACATGTGTAGATAACCAAAAGGATGGTAACAGTACTTGCAGTCTGTCCTCCTTTCTGCATTTTGTACAAAAGACAAGTGATCCTCTGCACTCAATTTACCTGCAGAGTGAAAGTGCAGAGTATTTCATAGAAATGTTGGTGGGAAGGGATCTCAGAGGACACCTTGCCTGACCTTCATCTCAAAGTGAGCCTATGTCCAGCACTCGGTCAGGTCAGGCAAGACTTTGTCTAGCCAAATCCTGCAAACCTTCAGGGAATGTGATCCTGCAGCTTCTGTGCATAGCCTGTTACAGCTCTCCACTACTTTCCCAGTATACAAGGCAGAGCTTTTCTCCTAATGTCCAAGACAAACCTCCCAAGCCAGAATCGACTTTGCCGTTTGTAACACTGTGCAATACTGCTGACAGTTGGGGTTTTTATGTCAGTTTTATAACCCTCCTTCAATTAGCTTATCATTAAATTGACTCCTTTGCCAGAAGAAGAAAAAAAAAAACTACGAAGAAGCCCGTCTCTTTCAGGTCAGGTGCATGAAGACCAGCTGGGCAAAGGAGTGCTGGGTACTGCATGCACACAGAGTATATATGACACTTTTCTAAGTGGCTGCTTTCGGCTGTATCGGATTTTGATAAATTGTGGCAACTCTGAATTCTGTGTCCCTTTTTGCTTTCCCAGCTTAGGCTGATGTATGATCACTGTACAATTTCCTCTCCAAGTCACTTTTTGCAGAAGACATTTAACGTGAGAAAAGTACCTCTGCAAGGATATGCACAGCTTAAATTGTGAAGCAATTATTTAATGGTTAAATCACAGAATAGGTAATTAGAGCTAATGAGCTATTGCAGTAATCATTAATACTAAAGGTGCTTCTTTGCTGTCCAAGCAATCATCAGACTGTTGGGAAGGGTCAGCTTCTGTTGCTTCTTGGAAAGGGCTCATCCTCAGTGTTTCTGAGTTGCCATTTTATGACTCCCTGGGTTTTTTGTTAGGATTTTATACCTTTTCATGTCTGTGATTTTCCTCTTGAATCCTTGTGCAGCTAACTATTGCTGTCTCAACAGTTTCACCTCCTTCTGCAGTCTTACCTTTCTTATTTGGGTATTCTGATCTCCAGACTTCACTGCTCTTTCTGACAATTTAGCATTTCCTCAGAGGGTTCACCCAAAGTTACTTGGCTATCCTGTCTCAAAACCAGAACTTAGCTCAAATGCAGTTGAACCTCTGGAAGGAGCTAAACCACTGGTTCCTGAAGAATCTGTTAAAAAACAAACCCACTCTTCCCCAGGAAGGAGAAATGTTGTGTTAGATGTGCAAATGGCTTTTAACATGTGGTCTCAGGCACACATCCATGTGTGTTACACAGAAAATAACACCAAAATTCCTGCAGGTTTGCAGCCACAAACTGAGATTTCTCTACTCTGCTGTCCATCCATTTCTCAAGCTCTTACTTCAGCCCACTTTCCCTAAGAGGTGAGTGAGCAAACAGTATAATTTAATAAAACTCAAAGCATCAGTAACATATGAAGCAAACACCAGAACAGTCTCATAAAACAGTGAAAATAATTTCACTTGCCTTAGGTCATACTCAGGTCTTCCTTCCAGGCCCTGCTCTCCCCACTCATAAGTGCTTTATGAAATAGAGGGGTTAATGGGGGCTATGCTGTGGCAGGGGATCTTTACTGAGTGCAAGAAATGCAGTTGGCTTTTAAAACCATAAAGGAAAGGATACTGTCTGTCCCAGGGAGTCACTTTTTCCTTGATAGCACAGCACAGTTCTGCATGAATTCTACTTATCTTTCTCTCTTTGCACAGAGCAAGGAAGCAGAGCAAATGAGCCAGAGAAACTCAGCCAGTCTGGGGAATTTTAAAAATTCTTTTTGAGATAAAGATTTCAGTGCCCACAGTTTCATGTGTGCTAAGAAGCTTTACGAACAACTGAGTGCTAAAGCATGACCTGCATGTGCCTTTTAGGTCATCAGAGCCGGAATGATCTCAACCCATTTAGCTTTCAGGTTATGCCTTGGTCAAGTGAATACTTTGAAGTCATTTCAGCTGAGAAGGTTAAAGGTTGACATTTGCAGTTATGACTTGTGTGTGCCAGCTTTACACTCCTACCAGTATCATAAAGTCAGTTTCCAAGTTTTCACCATAAGCAATTGAACACATTTATAAAACTTTGGAAATAATTATTTTTAATGTATTATTACTCATCCTTCATTTGCTTTTGTGCTATTAAACCAGTTATAAATAATTTCTGTAAACAAATAATTAATGTTATTATGTTTTGATTTCACCTATTTTAGGGTTATATATCTAATTTCAGCTAAAAGATGGATATTATTTTCATCATTTTATTGTATATCCACAGAAATCCTATTCTAGTGAGCCCTTACAGTATGCAATATGCAATAGTTAGAATTATTTAAGAAAACAAATTAAAAAAAAATCTTTCTTACAATCCCCTTTATCAATTATGTGTTCACGCAAAGATCATTCAGACTACTTGGGACCAGTGATAAATGACAAATGAAATTATATTGCAGTCTTTCACTGGTGCATGTTAAACAGACTAACACAGAAGCTGTAATATTATATGTTTTATTGTAGTTAATTCACTGACAGCTCTTTTAGTAAGCTTTTTGTCTTTTTATTTTAAATTCAGACAAGATAAATTGTTCATTCCTTATTGAGGGAACAAAAATCATTAAAAGAATGACAAAATATGATACTTCTTTATGCTTGTTCCTTCCCTTCTAAGTCATAATAAAGTTATTTAATTTACTTTTCAAATAAAGAAAATATTTTTTTAGGGCTGATACATGGGTAATTCCGCAGTGTCAGACTTGTGCAACATTTTCATATCTAAACATCTTTATTTCAGGACATTTACAACCACCGTAAATCAAACAGTAACAAAACTCTATTCATGTATATTACTAATGAGTAGTAAGAACTGATTATAAAAGGTAGTAGAAGTAGTAGATTATGCTTGGCAAGAAATAGAAAATACTTAAACATAATGAAAACTACTTAGCAGGGTTTTATATATTACTTGTCACTCAAGACTAAGCCAATACCAGAAAAGCCTTTTAGCTGCCTCCCATCTGTGTTTTAAATCCATTAACAAAAAAGAAGACAAACAAAGAAAGTAAGATCCCGAGTGCTGTCTGTAGTCCTCAGCCAGCTCACTGGAGCGCATTTGTGTACTTGTGTACATTTGCCTCTGTGTGGGAGTATAAACTCTGTCTGAACACTTTGACTTTACTGACTTTTTGGAATACTGGAATTGGTATTTACTGGAAAAACTGTCTAGTCATTTATTATTGCTATAGATTTCGCAATTGTCTTACAAATTTTGACAGCTAAAAGAGGAAAGCCGGGAAGCCAGGTTGCCAGATGTCTCTCTGCCGCTGAGGATTGTGATGAGACATTACCACTAGGTCAGGAAGTTCGAACATACATCATACTGGCGGTGACCTAGGCCGTGCTGCTGGTGCTTTTCATTAGCCAGCCTGAAAATAGTTTCTTTCAATTAAGAAACTACACAGGTGAGTACATGCTTAAAGATTAAATGAACATGGGTGCAGCTGTCCTTTCATTTTAAAACCTTGTCCTTCCAAGTTAGGTTTTGAGGTACATTGATATTGGGAACATGGCTTTACACTAATTACTACTTGTATTTACAATTTTTTTTTTCTTTTTCCTTCCTTCTTTTTTTTTTTCCCTGATTAAAAAGAATGGGAAAAAGAAAAAAAAAAGAGCAAAAAGGAGAGCTAAATTATTGTGGTTTTCCTCTGTTTTCTTCTTCACTTTCTTTTTCTCCTCTCCCCACTATAGCAGCAAAATCCACTAAATACATGATGAGCTCTGTTCAAACATAATGACCAGTTTATCTACACAAGAAAATTTGTGTTCTTCCTTATAATATTATCTCTGGCTTGTTCAGTGGAGCTGTTTGTAAAGAAATTGGCTTGGTTGTCTGACTGTGCTTTCACTTTTATATCTCAGCTAAGGACTATTAACAGAGCAGTATAAGGGGATGTGCTCTTGGAATAATACCAGAATGTTCATGTTTTGCTACCTTTAGAGAAACCAAGAAGCAATCAAGTAAAACAATGCTGTCTGGACTTCCAGAAATTTTAAAAACCATGGATCCTTGTGTAACCTTTGTAGCATTCTGTCAAATATTTCTGTGACTTATAACTGTAATATAACTTGATTATGCTGCCCTTCATAATGAACTACACAAAAAATTTAGGAATTTGAGTTAGATGATACAAATACACAAGCTTTATCTGACACATGCAAATGATAATTTGACTGACCACATGTCATTCCACATTCCAAAACAAGGGAATATGACTGTATTCAGAAGACTTCTAAAAAAAAAAGGGCACTAATAAATATCTGGAAAAAAATTACCCTTGGCTGTACACTAATGTCTGATGCTTTTTGCAGCATAACATGAACACTGATTAATCTGGTGTACCTACGCTGTTGATTAATGCTCTTGTGTGAAGATCAGTAGCCCCAAATGACTTTCTGTAGTGGAGCAAGATTAGTTCTTAGCAGACAGTATCAGGTCACATATAGTAAATGTGATGGTGATGAGGCACTGTAAGAACAAGAGTCCCATCTTTATCATTGGTGCTGACAGCACATCTATGTGCATTTTTAGCTGATCTGAAGTTAAAATCACCACATAGGTGACAGAAGTTTTTACCTCAGTGATATTTTTCTATTCTGAAACAGTTAGAATGCCTCTTTTAGTGTGTTGGGTTTGGTTTTTGCTGCATCTTCATTTCATACTCGTAAACTCCTATTAGCACTGGCCTTTATCTTATTCAGGGATGACTGTTGATAGCTTCAGAAAACTGGCCATTTAAAGCTAGAGTTGGAAGAATTGTTTTGATCTTATATGTGTAGCTTGTGTGTAGAGCGTAATTTTGAAATAGAGTTTGCTGAGAAAGCAAAAAAAGAATTTATCAAACCTCTTGGAGCCCTGCACAAAGTCAGCGATGATTTATATAAAAGTCTAATGTTGCAGTTACAATTACTTAGTATAATATTTAAGACAGTTACCTTATTCTGGAAAACTACTTGTAGAAAAATGGTACTAAGAGTACAATGGATGCCATCTGTGTCAATAACAGAATTTCTAATTTAGAATTACTGAAAACATGCCTTTCTTAAGAAAATCCTAAAATATAGAATTCTTGTGCCTTATAACTCAAAGTCTGGTGTTTTATTTCCTAAAATTTTAGGTATGCAGCATGGGGCAAGTATCCCATGTGCCTTTTGTCACTGACATGTGATTTTCCCTGTCATCTTTTAAGGTGTGGCTTTGGAAACTTTGGAAATTCTAATTATTCTTTTTCCTAACCCCAGTGTGAAAGAGCAGAACTATGGAGCCCACCACATGTCAGTAGTCTTGCATCCGTTAATGCCACCTGGGGTCCCAAACGCAGCAACTTTAGATTGTTATATATCTTGAATATACTGGGTTTAATGCTACTCGCAGATGTACTCAGAATAGGCCACTTTTTATTTTTTTTATTGTTTAAAACTAGGTCAGGTCTGTAAAATAGAGATTGAAGTGGGAATCAGGGTAAAATTGTACCAGTATTAGCTTGTGAGGGAGAAGCAATATTTCAAGGAAATTCAAGTTCAAGGAAACTAAATCTTCAGTAGCAGGCATTTTACCTCAGCAGTCACCTGTGAAAAAATTCTCAGGGGTATGATGTTTATCCATGTGCTCAACAGGGAAAATCCCTTTAATCAGATAATTTGTACTTCCATTCTCAGCTCTATGGCTTTAATACTGCTAGCAGTGCAATATGATTCTTAATTTCAAGGTATGGAAGACATTCTTGATTTCCAGGTATGTTTTATAGGAAATGGTCTCTGAGGCAATGGAGAAATGCAAATTTCTTTCTAAAATGCTCTGAAACATAAAAGTCTTCTCTTAGAAATATTATTTTTTTCTTCCTGGGGATGATGTCTGATGTCCAGCACACAAGAATTCAAACACTGCAGTGGTAAATATCAAAACAATAGCCTCTTGGCAAAACAACGGAAGCAGAATTCCATTCTACAGTTTACTAAATTCCCAGATGTCACCATGAAAAAATACAGACACAGAAAGTATAATTTGCATTTTATTGCAGACAAATAAACTGTGACATTTATGAAGAAGTAGCTGTGATGCAACATTTTGCTGTTCATAAAATCTTACAAACTAAATTGCAATGTCAGAAACAAGTAATTTTAATATATCAACCTTTCTGATAAGCAACATGCAAAGTACCTTTCAAAAACTAGCAGCAAAACTATGAGAGCATTACTTATATAAAAAAAGGGACTGACCCAAACCACACATCAATGGGTGCCTTTTGATTAACTTGATTGGGTTTTTTGATCAGGCCTGTACTGTTTGAGGCATAAATAATTTTTGCTTCCATGTTAGTTCAAAAAGTAGTGTTGTTAATGCACAGAAACTAGTTTTCTTCTATGACAAACTGCAATTTACCAAAGACTGATGATTTTTATTCTACTTTTTTATAGTTTTTGTTCTAGCAGATGCTCATATATCTCTGTATATAAAACTGCTAAATTTTTCTTTTTGTTTTTTATATAGAGGAAACCAAATAATAACTTCAAAGAACTTCCTAATAGAAAATATGAAGGATTTGCGTCATTGTGAGTCTTGGATTTGAGATACATTCATGTTCTTCTTATTGACATTAGAAAGGTTATTGGGCCCATAATAGGTTAGGATAGTTCAAAAAAAGGGGGTTTAGTGCTCAAGATTTGCATTGGAGATTTACGCTTCTATTGGTTCTCTAACCTTCATTGCTATAGAGAAGAAACTAGGGCAATATTCAGGACATGATATCCAGTCAAAAGTTTGAATACATGGCATCACAGCAGCGCATAGTTTTAGTATACCTAGTACATCTTTGTAAGGTAGGTATAGACCAAAAGTTTATATGTACAACATATATGTGGGGGTTTTGCCATAAAATATGATAAATAAAATCCCAGAGCCAGGTCCCTTCTTGTCTTTCTGCCTGTAAGTGCTAGGTTTCAGTTTACAACAGAGACTGAATGACTTTCTTGTACCCTTCACACAGTTTCGGAGTTTAGCTTAGGCCTCACTTCTTTTGTCCACAGCATGACACATTTTTTGTGCCATGAATAAGACACAATGATAGGAACATATACAGACAATCTGGCAAAAATTATAATAGTAAATTTGTCTTTTAGCTTCAAACTGAACAAATAAACATAGTTAGTATTTTTATTTCTATCTATCATACACGTAATGTCGGAAAATATATGCGGAAGACAGAAGATATACAAGTTGCTGCCTAAAGGACACTTTAAGCGGGAGTTTCTAACCCAATTGAGGGCAACACAGCTAAGGAATCTCAGCCAAAAATGTGATTGTCTAAAGAAATTTTTTGGTTCTCGAGAATGGCATGCATTGCTTAGATAAAGTTCACGTAACTTGAAAGTGTTTCTCTAAATGCTTTACAATCTTTGTTGTTTTTCTTCAATCTGAAAAAGACTTCATGATTTCGTGACTGAAGACACTCTGCAGAACAGCCCAACAGAGAGTGTTAGTCCTTTTAAAAAACAGTACTGCTGTCAATACAATCTGAATAAACATGATTAGGTCATCGATAGGTAGCATAATTCAAAGACAACTGCAAGTAAGAAGAAAGGTGAACATGAATCTGGTTTATTTTAAAGCGTAAATCTATCAATATTTTATATAAATAAAAAGTCATACCGTAATAATAGTACACAAGAACTATTCCGTAATTTTCAAGATAAAAATTGAACAGAGCTAGGATGGGGAAAAATGAAGCAACTTTTGCATAGATTGTAAGATATTCTGAAGGCTTGTGAAATGTTGGCATTCTAGGTTGTGGTCATAACAAAAATTGGGATCCTACTCAGCCTTAGGAGCACTGAACATCCCATACATAAAGTACTTTAGCTATTTACTTAGAGAAAAAAGTATTGTGTGGAGATAAGATAACAGAAATTTTCCTTGTACTTTTCTAATTCTCCACTGAATTCCACGTGGGATATGTTATGACCAGCTTGGTCACTAAGCATCACAGAGCTGCTTGCTCACTCCCATCTGGTGAGATGGGGAAGAGAATCCTAAAAATAAAATTAGAAAACTCATGGGTTGGGATAGAGACAAGCAAAAAAATAACTAGAAGAGTGAAATTAAATGCATCTCTGTTCAAAATTGTTTTGCCTATTTTTAAATGCAGAAAAAAAACTATTATAAGGAATAACTTTGAAAAACAGTAGCTCTTTTTCTCTACTTCTGTTTATTTTTGTATATTTTTCTGTCTTCCATTGCATTCTCTCTCACATGCTGCCAGAATATTTCTCTATATAATGTATTTTGCTGTTAAATACACATATCTATTTTAATTCTTTCTTAAGGGTGATTCATAATCTTTGTCAGAGGTGTCAGTGTCTAAGAATAGGCCTTGACTCCTTCGATGATCCTGAGATCTACCTAAAACACTTTTTACTGCGCTCAGAATCTGATGTGTGAAATATCAGCTACTTTTATCTATTATTTATATTCTTTTGTAATTTTGTATTTTACTCTTTGCATGGAAATATTGGTGTATTATATAATGATGTGGAGAAACCTATACATATGATACTAATAAAATAGGACCATGAACAGATCTTTTACATTGTAGCACCTCTTAGTCATAGAAGGCCCTCTTGAATGCCATTATAATAGGAATATAAACCATTTCAGGAGCCAAATAACCTATTCCATTATATGTTGTTCTGAAATAAATCCTAAAATTCTTCAGGTGAAATAATATTCTAACAGAAAATGGAAACTGTCAGACATTTCAGGTGATGGCCACTAATACATAAACCTTAGTAGATAGTCAGAAAGAAGGCTTTATCCTTCACCTTTTAGACAAAAGCTTTCCAATACTATGGTTTTGATTAAGTCTCTAAAAACCATTAAATGAAATAAATAAAAAGACTTGTCATCTACCCGTATGTACGGAATTCAAAATATCAAACACAGGACAAACTGAATTTGACATTAGAAAAAATTGAATGTGACAGCTGCAGCAGTTACATCTTGTGGAAGGATGTGTGTGCTTGCAAAGACTTTACATCAGGTCCTGGTTGGGAGCTGGCATTTTCAAAGGTCATGAAGCTCCTTATCACCATTCAATTACTGCACAAAGGGTACCACTGACAGTTTTAGCACTGTGGTTAAATTAGCTGAGTATTAGCTGAGACAATCAAACTTTTGACAGGAATGCTGGGATAACATCTGTATATCGAAAAAGTACCTCAAATATAATACCCATCTTAGCTCCTTTTCTTTACTTTTGAATGACAAGGAAAATATGAGAGAATTATTTAGTTGTCCTGTAGCTTGTGAAGATACCAAAACTTTCAGCCTGACAATTATATAAATACAGATAAGGCAAAACCCTTTTGATTTTAGCCATTTTGATTTTATTCTTTATTTTAGGTTCTGAATGAACAGTCTGAATCATTAACATACTGTTCAAACTGTATTGACATGGTTATACTGCTTAAAACAGAAAAGGACCAACATTGTTCTGTTGTTTACAAGTACACCTACTTTGTTATGGCTTGCCCTGCAAACAGTTTAGATGAAATTGAAATTGTAGAGTTATTTAGGCTGGAAAAGTTCTTTGAGATCAAGTCCAACTGTTAACCCAGCACTGCCAAGCCCACCTTTAAATCATGTTCTTAATTGCCACATCTACACTCTTTTTAAATACCCCCAGGGATGGTCACTCAATCACTTCTCTGGGGACTCCGTTCCAAGGCTTGACATCCCTTTCAGTGAAGACATTTTTTCTAATATCCAATCTAAACCTTGCCTGGTGCAACTTGAGGCTGTTTTCTTCTGCCCTATTGCTTTTTACTCAGAAAAATAGACTGAGTCCCACCTCACTACAACCTCTTATCAGGTAGTTGAATAAAGCATTAAGTTCCCTCCGAATCTCCTTTTCTCCAGGCTTAACAACCTCAGCTCCCTCAGCTGCTCCCTATTAAATTTGTGCCAGCGACCCTTTTCCAGCTCTAATGATTCAATGTTTCTGTGCATCCTGTCTACCTGTGGGGCCTTTCCAGGGAAGGTAGGGTGTGATTTCAATAGTCCATCTCTCTTTCAGACTCCCCGATACTCCTCAAACTACTCACCTCCTCCTGGAGCTCTGTCACTACCCAGAGGAGTTCCTGTACCTGGGCACACCTCCCACAGGGATGCTCACGGCTGCCGGCCAGCTCTGGTGTAAGAGCAGGGCACACCCTGCAGCTGGCACCCAGGTGTGCCCTGCATGTCCCCACCAGAGCTGTCCACAAAGCTGCGTCAGTTGTGGTGGGTGCCGAGCTTAGAGAGGCCATGGCTTCTGGCAGGTGGTTACCATTGCTCCTGGTTGAGCTGGCAGAGCTTCAGCCCTCTTTGTGTGTACTCTTCCACAGGAACTCCTAAGGAAACTGCTGCCCCTCACCCCCAGCTTACATACCACGCTCTGTCTGTCTGCCCTGGTCCCTAGCACTCCTAAGGGGCTTCTTTTATATGCAGGGATTGTGGAATGTGTTGCCCACCATTGTTCTGGGCCTTGCCTACACCTTGTGAGCCACTATTGCATGAACCACCAGCTCCTGGTGGGTCTCTCCCCTTCCCTGAGGTTCCTCTGGTTCAGGAAATCCCCTTGTGCACCGTGCTAGATCACCCCACTGCAGATCATGCCAGCACCGGTGCTGCTCACCTCATCGCTTTGGTCTTTATGATTGTTTACCTGTGTGTACAATCCTGCACCATGCATTGAAGTGACATAGGGAGGCCGAGATAAATCTTTTAAAGTAAACATAACACCATAATGCAATTACCACTTCTGGGTATTTACACAACCACACTTGCTTCCTTTAATTAAGTATGTACATGTGTTTCTACGATGCATGCATGCACACTTACAAGTCCCTATACAATACAAATTGTAATCAACACCTGGAAGTTGAGGAGAGCAATTTGTCAGCTCTTCTGCACAGTGCACAAGTATAATGCTAATCTCCTGTCTTGGCAGATTTTCTCTTATTTCTGATGTTTTCTATTTTCAGTAAAGATTTTTTTTATATGTGTTTCTAATGTTTTTAAAACTCCCTTATTCATTTCAATATAACAGTACAGAATACAACCCTAAATATATGCACAGATTGAGGGCAGGATAGAGCATTTTCATAGGGTTTACAGTAATGAACCTTGTCATTAAAAATATTTAGCTAGATGTTTTTAAATATTTTATATTCTTGAATGCAAAAAAAACATACTATTGGACTGGACTCCCTGAAGTTAAAATAATTTGAAATTATACTACAATAAAGCATCTCTGTCCATTATAAATTCCTTTCCTTTCCTATATGTTCTTCTCTCCCATATTCTCAATGAGTCTTGATCACCCAAATGTTCTCTTTCGTAGCAGCAGTTTCTTTTCAGTTATGAATTCAGTGTCCTTTGTTTTCTACCTCATCTCCACGATTTGCCCTTCCTAACCACATTTTAGATACCTGGAAAACATGAAAAGATGGATATGTGTCTAATCTCACTATTCACATTTTAGGTTTTGCTGCACATAGAAATGTGTCAGCATTCATGAACAATTACCTGAGGCTGCTGAAGAACCTGAGACTTTCAGGAAGACTCTCATGAGGATAAAATGTAGTGGCCTAGCATCTGTGTGAATTCTACTTTTTGTTGTGTTTAAACAGATTAAAATTCAAATTTATTAGGTGTCACAGACATCACCTTTGGCTCTTCGGAACTTCTGCCTTGAATCTGAATCTTTTAATCCTAATCGATAAAGTAATCCCTGTTGATATAAGGTCCTGATCTTTATTGAGATTCTGATGTTTCAGAGTATCCTTGCTGAGGATATGATTTGTATATTTTGTTAAGAAATTGAGGTAGAAATATGAAAGCATGTTTAAATATTAAAACCACTAAATTGTAGAAAAATACATGTGAGCTAAAGCTTTGCTCTAAAAATAAAGACTAGACTATTGACATGATTTTTGCTAAAACTTTCAAACTCCTATTTGCCATACTGCTGCTCTCTTAGGCAATGAAAGTATGAAAAATGAAAGTTCTTAAATTTACCTAAAACATAAGTTATTAGTAACGCTACTGCACTTTTTGAGTTACGGACTCTTCCACTGCTGTTAGTATGCAACTTGATAGTGAAATAAATACCTATATTTATTTTTTAAACTTTGTGCCAATGTGGTGTCATGCTGTGCCAAGGTATCCAAATCTCAATAGTTCCTGACCAGTACAGATGTGCATTGATGTCCCAGGAAGCAGAACAAACAATTTCTCATTCAATAATATTTCTAAACATAATAAAGATCTACAGTATCTGTGGCAGAGAAAAGATTTGTGAAGCTCCAGACAGTGATCATTCAGATAAACTACTTAGTTTCTTACTAGATGTCTTGTAATTATCCCCTGGAGCTCATCACATCCAGAAACTGAATATTCAGAGTTTAACATCAAGTATTTCCAAGCGGTCAGCTTGAATATGGCATTGGACATTAACCAGGGCTCCATATTTTTAAAGTCAAGGCCAAATGATGGATTAACAGTATGAAAAATATTTTGAAGGAAAAAGTAAATCTGAGAAAAACTACCACGTGTCTCACTGGTCCCAGAGTGAGGGAAGCAGGTACAATTGTAGTGGAAATGTACATACAATGTATTTGGTTCAAAATGGCCTAGCTCTTGGAATTTGTGATGTTCTGATACACCTTTCTTAAATGCATCCTGTTCTGGAAGACAGAAGATATTACTGTGACAGTCTACACAATAGGAGCAGAGTATGAACAAGAAATGCAGGAGGTGAAAGGAATTGAACTGTCCAGAAACAACAATGTTAACACAGTGTGCCAGGATAAGCTGCCTGTTATGCTCAAATAGTCAAATTTGATAGACTTCTCCACCCACCTTTCTAACAAATGGAAGAGCAAGATCAGAGGAATTGGGGTTTTGAACAGTAATGTTGCTGATAAGGTCAATTGGTAGTCAATTACAGTACACCGAGGTTCTTATGCACAAGTACTCAAAAGATAACACAAATTCATGTTCCATATCTCTTAACAGTGATCTCAAACCCCAGTGTATGTATACAAGTCTGGACAATTTGTTCATACCAAAGTTAAATTGTCTGATAAATACCTCACCTTTTATGAGTATCCTAGAGGCTCTGAGTTTGTAGAGATACGTCCATTCTCAAGTGAATTAGCCATGATTTATTTTGAGTACCAGGATGAATCATAAATCTTAATTGTTGAAAACCCCGTAAATGTAGATGAAGAATTTTGATTGTCCTGGGTACAACATTGAGACTTCTGTTCTTAGTACACGATGGATGAACTATAGGTTATGTGAAAATTAAGAAAGTACATCAGTTTAACTGCATGTTCTGCACATGCTCAGGACTGTTGGGAAAATATGCTCAGTAGTTTTTTCCTGAAATTCTGAGAACCCACTCTGTTAGATATTTGGAAAAATGCCCAGTTACAGGAAAAAGACAATCCCATAAGACTGTCTTAAGGGATATGGAGTTTAATGATATAGAAGAAATCTCATTATATGGGAAAACCAGTAATGCTAACTGGCCAAGGACTCTTGAAGGACATTTCAAGTGGTAGAGGATTGGTGCTGGCTGCTTAAAAGCCAAATTATTGGGAGTACCCAAAGAACTAAGGATTTTGTACTGAGTTTCAGACACTTTGTTACCAAAGCATGATTTTCTAATAAAATCTAGTTTACAGGAGAAAAAACACACGTAGGGAAAAAAAAAAATCCCATTTTATCGGATTTCAGAGATATTTTACCAAATGTTGCCATAAACCATGTCACCATTTTATTGACTTTGTGTTGCAGACTTTTGGTAGTGGTGGGGCTACAGGGGTGGCTTCTGCGACAAGCTTCTGGAAACTTCCACCATGTTTGATAGGGCCAATATCAGCCAGCTCCAAGATGGACCTGCTGGCCAAAGCCAAGCCCATCAGCAATAGTGGTAGTGCCTCTGGATAACATAAATAAGAAGAGGAGCAATTGCATCCACAGAAAACAGCGCAAAGAGTCGTCTCCCTGAGGAGGAAGGAACAACAGGGACAATGTGATGGACTGACCACAATTGCCATTCCTTGGCGCCTGCACCACTGAGGGGAAGAAGTAGAGGATTTGGGACTACAGTTATCTCAAGAAGGGAGAGGTGAGGAGAAGGTGTTTTAAGATTTCATTTTATCTCTCACTGTCCTATCTTAGTTTGACTTCTATTAAATTAAACGGATTTCCCCAAGTCAAGTAAGTTTTGCCCGTGACAGTAATGTGNCAGCAATAGTGGTAGTGCCTCTGGATAACATAAATAAGAAGAGGAGCAATTGCATCCACAGAAAACAGCGCAAAGAGTCGTCTCCCTGAGGAGGAAGGAACAACAGGGACAATGTGATGGACTGACCACAATTGCCATTCCTTGGCGCCTGCACCACTGAGGGGAAGAAGTAGAGGATTTGGGACTACAGTTATCTCAAGAAGGGAGAGGTGAGGAGAAGGTGTTTTAAGATTTCATTTTATCTCTCACTGTCCTATCTTAGTTTGANACACTGACATTTCAGTTGTTGCTAAGTAGTGCTTACCCCAAGTCAAAGACTTTCTAGTTCCCCATTGCCAGTGCACAAGATGGTGAGGGAAGCGTAAGTGGGACGACTGACCTGAACTGGCCAAAGGGATATTCCATACCATAGATTGTCGTTCCCAGTATATGAACTGGGGTAGTTTGACTGGAAGGGGACCGCTGCTGCTTGGGGATGGGCTGAGTGNCCTGGCACCCAGACAGGGTCAACCCACCTGTCCTAGTTTCCACTGGGATAATTTTCTTCCTTGTAGCTGGTACAGTGCTGTTTTGCATTTAGTATGAGGTAAATGTTGATAACACACTGACATTTCAGTTGTTGCTAAGTAGTGCTTACCCCAAGTCAAAGACTTTCTAGTTCCCCATTGCCAGTGCACAAGATGGTGAGGGAAGCGTAAGTGGGACGACTGACCTGAACTGGCCAAAGGGATATTCCATACCATAGATTGTCGTTCCCAGTATATGAACTGGGGTAGTTTGACTGGAAGGGGGCCGCTGCTGCTTGGGGATGGGCTGAGTGTCAGTCAGTGGGTGGGGAGCAATTTTAATTGTGCTTTTTTTTTTTCTTTGTTTTTTTTTTTTTTAAATTACTAGTAGTAGTTGTTGTAGTAGTATAATTGTATATTATTATCATTATTATATTTTACTTTGTTTCAATCATTAAACTGTTCTTATCTCAACCCACAAGTTGGTTGGTTTTTTTCTGATTTGCCTTGCCATCTCACCAGTGGGTGGCTGCAGGGTACTTGGTTACTGGCTGGAGTTAGAACAGGACACCACCACACCACACCATCTAAATTATAAAAAAGGCATTAGTTTTCAGTACATCTGAGCTCATCACATATCCTCAGAGAATCAGCTGGCCACAAAGGTATTGACGATAATTAAGAAAACAACTATAACCTTGCAAACTCTGAAGAGACTGGTTGTCTAAACAATATGAAAATTGAAAAGGTTCATAGTACTTAACTTTCCCGTCAGTTACAAACAAGGATAAACCAGGTCTCAATTGAAAAAAAAATGACAAATATTTTCATTTTTGGTGATCTTTTTTTCTATCATTTGAAATTGTTACTTTGAAAACTTATTCAGTGTCAAAATAGTGGGTATGTATGATGCTTTTGTTATCATGAAATAACCAGATAAAATATTCTTCATAAAATAAACAGGCACTGCTAAGAGTGTGCCTATTAGTAAAGAGACATTTAACAAACATTTTTAAGGACTAAGCATTAAATCAGAGATACTGAGAAATTCTCATCTTGCATTCTGAAGTCCTGGAAATGGTACCACTCCAGCCTTGATCTTAGGATGCAGAGAATTATTGCAAAGCATTCCACATATGGTGGTTGGGGAGCAAAATGTGTTAGAGTGCTTCACAGTAGGGTGCCTTCTCAATTGGGACAATGTCTTGGGATTGGATTTGTTGTTTAAATCTTCTGGAGAAAAAAATCATTAAATATAACTTATTATCATTGTTAACAATATTTTTTCTCCCTGCCTTCAAATGGGTAATAGGAAGGAAAAGCCACAAAACTGCTACAATATGTAACAAAATGAAATCCCCATCATCTTATTTTCATTTTATTTTTTTTTTTCTCAGTGCTTTTATAATACATGCAGTTAGTAAAGGGGAAAAAAAATCCAGAAATGACTGACATCAAACATAACTCAATGTTCAATCAGTGACATACCATGCATATTGTGTTAACATAGATTGTAATTACTTTCTCACCAAATGGTATGCCAGATCTTTTCACTGAATAAATATATGCAAGTGATGTGCCATCATTCTATCACTGCTAGTTTAATAGGCATCTCTTTGGAGAGAAGAAAAGTGAAGGTATTTAAATCATTTCTCTGAATGTACACATTCAGTTTTGAACAGCTATGTTTACTTGGGAACACAAAAGTTTTTATTAAAATGTTGTATAGAATTAACATCTAAGAAGATGATGAATAGGAAGGAAAAACAAGAGCTCTGAACCCTAAGGACCTCTGACAGTACTGGGACATGAAGTTCCATTCACTAGTAACACAGAAGAAAAAACAACACAGATGGGATGAGCTTGTTGGTTCTCTACCCATCCTTTTCTTTAAAAATAAAAGCATAATTAACATTTTGCCTCAACTCAGTGTTGCATATCCTTTTGGTATGGAATCTCTCCTCAGAGTAGGATACTATTTTCATTGTACGTTTTTCTTACGAAACAATAATCCGAAACCTGTGAAGATGATATTCTAATGCTCTTTTGTGTCATCCTAGAGCTGACATAGCTTTGGTGTGTACTACTGCATGTTAAAACATACTGTGTCCGCAGGGTGTGGATTGAACTGTATGAGAAATCTGACACTGCAGCATGATAGGGCAGTAAGGGAGCGAAAATGAACAGCAGATGCAGACAAAATGCTGGGTGTAACATGTTAAGCCGTGTTTGACATGCTATAGGCTAGCAGAGAACAAAATCAAGCGAGCTTCGAGACAAAGCAACAGCAAGCTGTAAAACAATTTCACTTTGACAGCTTCTGAACAGCTACGAAAGCACTCAGTTCTGGTGCCTCTCACTAGGATTATGGGATGGATTTCAGTTTTCTGCAAATTTGTGGGCTGAGGAGAAGAATCTGGGGAGGAAGGGAGGGTCTCACTGAAGTGGATACATAAATAAATTAGCTCCACACTGAAAATATGTTTCATTTTACATGAAAGAAGGCTTGGGCATTTTGTTTCAGGCACTTTCAGTAGAAGGAAAAACAATGGAAATGAGTCTAGACTTCATTTGCCCTAGACCAATTTCTGGCTTTTATCTGTCAGTCTAGTATTTTAGTAACTCAGCTTGTGGAAGACATATTTTAAATCCATTCTCTGTCTGAATCCTACAAAAGTTTGAATTAGAATGCTTTAGGATACTTTGGAACAGAAAAGGCTCTCCTTTTAATTTTTCAAAACTGATTAAACACTTAGCTATCACTCTAAGTCAGGACATGCAATTCAGATGTCTAGTTAGGTAAATGGCTTATTCATAAGATTGTAGAATTTGATCTCTCATGAAAATATTAGAGTACTCCATGAAAAGTGCCACTGAGTTTAAGAAAAGGGAATGTTAGTGTCCCATGCACCAAACCTCAATTCAGAAATATTACTTTACTTTGGGAAGGTGCAATATGGAATCTTACCTCAGAAATATTCAATAATTCAGTGAACTAGCTGTATAATATTTATGACTGTCTATTTTGGAATGTAATTTTTTTTCTTAAAAATAATTCCTGGCATCTAGATTGTAATCTCTATCTCCAGGTAGTTCTGAAAGAGGGGGTTCAGTCTCAAGGCTTGAACTACAGGAGATATGTGAGATTCTTGGCTTTCAAAAAATACACCTCTGCATGAGTTTTTAAAGAAATCTGAATGTTTTGTTTGAGCCTCTCTGTTTGAATGTTCAAGGAGAAACTGTGAAAAATATCTGCTCTTTTCCTTTTAAGAGTATGGTGCTAATAACGCCAGAGTCATGGGTTTGATCCCTGTATGGGCTTAAAAGTTGGATTCAACAATCCTTCTGTATCTCTTCCAACTCAGAATATTCTGTGATTCCATGATCTCTTTTCAGAGACAAGACCAGGATACATTATGGGAAACAAAATGTGATTAAGAATGCTTTATGAAGTATGAGTCAGGAGAGACTAGTTTCACTTCCTACAAGAGATCACTAGATACTTCTAAGTAGTATTTCCCAGTATAATTGTTTCATGATGTTATTCTTTTTCATAGAAAAGTAAAAGTTTTCAAGTGGGAAATCATACATTTTCCACTTAAGTATTGCAAAGGTAGCTTTAGCATACTCAGGGTTTTGAATCTTCATTGTTTCAAGCAAAGTAGTGCCTGAAGAGTTTCCATGGTTTCTTCACTTTCCTGCATTAATTGCCATGAAAAATGATGATGATCGCAAGCAGCTCCCCTTCACAGGGTTTCTTCTCTACGCCCACAGCATTTTTGAGGATTTGATCCATAATTATTTCTTCAGTATAAGGACTACTCTCTCTCTCTCTCTCTATATATATATATAAATATGGGGGTTTTTTTAAGAGAGAATTCTATCCTGAAAGAAGGCCACAAGGAATAAAAATTGAAAATCTCACCAATAGTGAGCCGTCATAAGAGCGACAGATAAACAGACATTTGTTGCTTTGGAAAAACACTCAATGAATTAAAACACAAACTTAAATTAAGAAAAAAAATCATATGCAATTATAAATCAATATCTTGAAGGGCTATATTTCAGGAAGTAAAAAGATGCTTTAATTGCAAAAACACCCAACCCAAACCTCCCAGCCTCACTAACTAGACATACATCTATAAGAAAAAGACTGAAACCAAATTGGGAATAAAAAGGAAGATCAAAAGCAGGCAAAAGCTTTTAGATATTAACACTGACTTTGAGTAGAGGATTTTTTTTTAATTTGTCCAATCAAAATAGGTCTCCATTGCTTGGGATAACTGATACAGTGCTTTTTATTTTCTCTGTTATTTTTAGCATAAGTAATTTCAAGATGATTAACTTTGTTTCTCATTAGTCTGTAATTTACATAATTTTTTAAATTTTCTTCTTTTTAAAATTAGCTGTATTTTTCTGTTTATATTCTTTAAGGAAAAATCTGATACTGAAATTGAAGGGGTGTAATTAGATATGTGTGAGCCATATGTGAATAAAGAAGAAAAAATAAATAATTTTTTACTCCACAATTTTGTTTGTTATTTATATAAATGAAAGGAAAGGATCAAATTAGTAACTAGATCAATCTAGGTGTTCAAGTATATGTTAATTTATCTGAGAAGAACTTAGTACCCACTGAATAAAAAAAAAAAACCAGCATGAAAATTTCACAGAGAAATGTGAAAACTACAATGGATACCTATGAGGAATAATCTAAAAAGTAATAGAATAAACTTGTAATTTAGCTTACAAGTTTGTCTACAACCCTTAAAAAATATTTCCTGAATGATTCAGTGTAAGCACTCTTAAATTAAATTGAGACTGAGTTTTTCCATTTAGCTCTCTAATTTGTCTTGATCCTCAGATTTCCAGTCTTTATTGACCTTTTTTACGTTTTTATTCTGTAAGGAAGTTTTAAAGATTTCTAACCTCCTGGTAATTGATAAAATAATATTTGTATGCAAATGAATATTATGTGTAAAAACTTAGGAAGAATTGAGAAGCCTGAGTAATTTTTCTCTTTGTACTTTTTATCAATAAAATAGGTTCTTTAATGTTGGGGGCGATCTTGGGGATTTTGTCTTTTATGGTATTTATTACATAAATCTTCCTGAATTTTATATTCCTCCATGGACTTTTATGCTTCAATTTATCTTTTTTTCCTCCACTCAAGTTTGTCATCTATACTGGAATTTAACATTACCTTTAAGTCTGTTTAGAGTCTTTGATAGTAGGTCAATTACTTGAGTAGTAAATAAGCTCAGGGTGTCATCTCTGGAAATCTTTTAAGATTTTAAGTATTTCCAACATTTGTTTTTCATAAAAAGGCAATTTCAATCCAAAAATAAGACTACAGATATATTGATTTTCTCTGACATATTTTCAGGGCTGATGATAAATGCCTGTGCTACTTCAGTAGTTCTAATGAAAGAAAATAGCCTAGATTCATGTTTCCTTCAGGAATAAAGCCAGCATTCTTGCTATGTTTAGGTTTCTCTCTTTTTTTGTTGATGAATACTTCTTGATTGGCAATTCTAAAAAATATAGTCCTCTAATGCAATTACTGTAATAATGGCAGTAATGCCATAAATAGTAATGTAAACTTAGTTGTGTATCAACCAGTTTATGTGTTTAATTGCTCCACTTGTAGTATAATTTTCATAAGTAAACTGTCAGCTGTTAAGAGGGGGAGATTATTCTTCCCTTTTTCTGCTGAAGAGCTGTTGAACAGACAGAATGAAACCACTTCCTTGGTTTCACAGGAGAAATCAGTAGAAAATCCAGAGATTGAACTTGTACCTGGATTTGGAATACAATTGGCTATGATCCAGATGAAAAAATCTTCCTGGTATCTCGAGACTTTATTTAGGCAGCTGAGCACATATTATTCCTACACTGCCAGTGCTGGGTTAACATATAGAGAGGTTGTTTGCTGCATTCATGCAAAGTACAGTTCCTGCAACCAAAATAAGGATCATTTTCATAGAGTCAGTGCTAAAAAATAACAATGGGTGTTGATCAAGGTTCAATAATGATCACTGAAACAAATATTCACTAATGACAAAAAATCCACAAAAATCCACAGACTGTGTAATCAGGACTTGATGATCTACGAGAAGATAAATGACAGCAATGCTGTTTGCAGCATGCTGCAAATGACTGTCATTGCAGTCCACTGGTGAGACTCATGACTGGATGCCAGTGAAGCTCTTGATTTTGTTTTTGAGGTACAGGTGGTGTTCTCAAAGACAAAGTAAAGAAACTAAGCACATATTCCCCTGACTTACCTTTGGAATGGACTAAATCTAGTAGGTCTTTTGAAAAAATCCTAGCCATTGATTTTCAGCATCATCCATTGAATCTGTCCTTTTATAGTGATCTTTTATTTGTGTAATCTTAAACCCAGTAAATATATCATACATATATATATACATATATATATATATATCTATCTCATACTGTCATGATTGTCTGTTGTATCATGCTGAAGTGGTTGTCACGCTTCAACAAATAGAAAATCCAGCAAATTTAAGCTCATGCAGAAGATTATTATGGCATAATTCATTAAATTGTTTGACAAACATTATCCAGCCAGGCCTTATGATAAGCAACACTTATTGCTTGAGTCCTAATTATTTCAAAGGTATAAAAAGCTGAGTTTCCCATAGCAACATGGGAACAATTACACAGGTGTCATATAATGAAACATCTGTGTTGGAGTTTAGGCCTTTTTCAGATTCGGGAGCAAAAAAAATGTTTCCCAATTATGGGTAAAAGAAGATTCATCTTCCTACTAATTCGGCACAAATGGAAAGGTTAGGCTTTTAATTGCTTCAAAGAACAAATTGGACTAATACAGTAAGAATAAAAGAGCAGGTCCTTAGAGTGCTGTCATAAAGAGCAATGCGGTCTCTAATTTTGTATTAAGCAAAAGCAATCAAAAGACATTTATACAGAAATAAACATAGCTGTGAGCAATCTGTTTCCACTCAGTGTGCTTAGACCTTAAACCTCAATCCACTGAAACTGGTTTTATGTGATAAGTATTTTGGAGCAAACGCACAGCAGGTGCTTGCCATTGAAGTTTGGAGTTGACTTTTACGCTTCCTCCCAAAGGAGCAGCAGATTGTGGTTCTGCTCTCGGTAGGTTCATGGGAGGTAAGAAAGAAAGCAAACACAAAAAATTTGCTTTATTTTCAGATGCCCTATACAAGGGTGAAGCTTGCATGTGCTGACCTTTTCAAGTACTGCTCATGCAAGTTCCGTTTGAGGCGTTACTTAGGAGGAGGCAGAAGCTTTGGCCTTTGCTGCTTATGTAGAGACCCAGATGGGTGAAGGGCTCTTCTCCAGGAGCTCAGGTGCCAGCAGTCAGTAATTTTTGGTTTTATTCTGCTCACTTTCAGACTTTTTGTTTGTTCCACCCTTTATTTTATCCCTTTTTAGAACACAGTGTTCCAGTGTCAGAGATATTATTCTGTGCCTTGTTATGCTGTATGTTATGTAAAATCTGTAATGCAAGGCGGAAAGAGATATCAAATTACTAGCCATTTTCCAGGGTAGATATCATTGATACAGTTTTCAAAATCTAGAAACATTCTTAAACTTTAAGACTTAGAACTTTAACATTCATATGTTAGAATAGAAAATAACAAATTTTTCAGTCATGGCTTTTTCTGTTTAGAAGAAATTTGGATTTTCTACAAATTTGGTTTTGGTAGGAAGTGTTTACTTTCTTGGAAAACTCTTGAAGTGTTTACAAACTAATTTTTTGAGTGAGGAAGAGATTAATTTTTTTACTCTTCAGATACATTCATTCTGTCACATTGACTTACAGAAGGGCTAAACAAAGTAATATCTTTGATTGTGTGTCTTAACACAGAAGGATCACTAGTGACAGTTTTAGCAGTTGAAAGGGTGCAAATTATGGGTAAAAGTCTAAATTCTATTTGGCATTCAGTGATGAGACAGGGTAGCATTCAGAATATCATGATCAGGATACAGAACTCATCCTAGATTACATAGGAAGATAAATTATGTGTTGTATTGGAATCACTTACAGGTTTTCCAGTCCTGTTTTCGTTCTTGAAAAGTATTACAACAACCATATCATGTGTCTCCTGGCCTGAAGCAGGTGGAAGATCTGTTGCTGATCCTATGCAGTATTGCAGTACAGGAAATAAAACAAAATCTTAGTTTATGAGCTCTGATGAACAATAGGCACTCTCCCTTAATTGATGCCATTTTCTAATTCTTTTTATTCCTTCATACTACCAGAAAAAAAACCTTACATCTTTTTTTCAGTGTCATTTAGCAGGCTTTTAGGATCCTACGTATACAGAGAGTTTCATGTGGCATTTGTGGGGGTTGGTGATTGATACCCAGATACAGAATCGGCTGCCTTTGGTCTGCACTTGGTGTATTTAAAAATTCAGGCTTCCCAGTCTTCTCCATATGTTCCCTTTATATATTGAAAACTAAGAAAAATAAGGCAGATGTACGAGAGAAACAAGATGTATGGTAAAGTAGAAGTTTGTTCCTTGGTTTACGTAATATGTTTATGGAGTCTGGTAAGAGTTGTGGAGCCATGTGGATAAAAAACCTCTTCAGAAAGATAAGGATTGTATGTGTGAAGTTTCATTTCTCATTTGTCATTGTGGTCTTTGTTCTAAGATTCAACCTACTTGCTTGCCTGCTTGGCAAAGTGGATGACTATTTTGCTAGAGACCCAGGAAGGTGCTTACCAGTGGCTAGGAAGACTTCTCTATTCTCTGAATCTGACCCAGTGGTATGACAAAGTTGTGTGGAGTTTCTGTGCCCTAGTTCCCCAGATGTAAAATAGAAGTAATATCACAGCTTTACTTTAGAGTGGTGATGTGAAGACAGTCACGTTAAAATCTGGGAGGTATTTAATTATTATAGTAATGATGGTTCAGAAACATACCAAAAAATTAGACAAGTGGATTTCTCCCCTTTCAGTGGCATTTCATTTCTCTCTTGTGACATTTGTTTCTTTAATTTGAAAATAATTGAGATGAAAGTATATGATTATTCTCTTTTGAAAAAGTTAGCAATATTGACAGACAGGTGTGTGAGCATATATACAGGCTGATAAAAAAGGAGGATCCCCAAAGACTAACATCAGGTTATATGAGCCTAAAATAAAGCAATACCATATGACCTGTGAGACATGTACAGAGATATTCTAATGACATGAAATTATTTGCCAGTAAAGTCGTTAGCCCCATAACAATACTACAAGTCTTTTTATATTATGAGAAATTTGAAGTGATTCCTTAAGGACCTGAATATACATATAACAGTACTAACTTACTTCATTAGACTTAATCCTATTCAGCATATTTTTTTTTATATGTCAAAATTATTCTTGGTTGGAAGGATAGATAAAATACTTTAGTTAATGTCTTCCTAATATATCAAGACAGGTATAGTATAACATGTTTTACAAGATATTTATCTTCAGGAGGTACCTGGTCTGTCTGATGTTATAAAGAATTAATAATGTAACATAAAGCAGATAATTGACTTGTCTTAGATAAAGTATATGTTCAAATGTTGTCATGAGGTTATGGGAAATTATGCCTTGTGATTGTTAAATAAAAAATAAAACCCCTTACATTTGGAAGAGCGATGAGAAGGCAATGCAAGAGGAGCTCAAGGGCTTGAGGATGGGTGGAAGGTGAAGAAAGGATTGGCAACAATCAAGGAATGATTAATGAAATAGGTTTCATGCATTCCTACATGAAGCTCCTTTCTTCAATGCATCTTGATACTTCTGTATTGAAGTGTTCTTTACATCCTAAATCCACCTTTGAGGATCATAGTGGCCATAGAAAAAGGAGAAGTGATACATTTTACTGAGTAGCACGAACAACTCTGCCTAGTGAGCTAGATACCTCTAGATTGTCACTATAAACCAGGTGAAGACTGCATGTTAAAGGCAGATGTCATAAGGGGAGTACTGGTGAGGAATTTTCATAAGCAGTTTTCTACACTTGGGGTTGGGTGAAAGCCTTCTCAGTTGTCTTGTTGCTCTCAGCTTTTCATTTGCAAAAAAAGTGTTGAGTCCCTTTTGAAAACATTTATTGGATTTTTTTTGTTTTGCTTTGATATAGTAGAATACAGGTCAGAAAGCCAAGGAGAAGCACATCTGTCAAGGAAATGTTTTGTTTCCTCTTGTTCTGAAATCCGTCTCTAAGATGGCCATTGTCTCCTCTCTTGCTGTTGTCAAAGTCTATAGTGCTTGGACTCTTCTGTCAAACAACTGTACTGAAAACCAGAAAGAATTATCAATTCTGCTCTTTAGTTACTTCTATCAAGTTGATACTGCTTCTATGCCTCTGTATTTTGTAAATATTGTTTTTTCGACACTGTTGTCCCAAGGAAAGTTTTGTTCTTGGTTCTGTAGAAAATCTAAATGCGTCACACTTACAAATAGATCCTCTGAAAATAATAATCAATCTGAAGTTTTGCATGAATCAATATACTTCACTAGCTGAGTGTAGCTTGTGACTTACTGAATTTCTTTTTTTTTAAAATTTATTTCCATATCATGAGAGAATAATATTGAAAAATTTTGGTTTAAATATTTGGTGTCATAGAGATGATGTCCTGAAGTGTGTTAAAGTTCGTTCTTATTATGATAATCCTAAATAGATGTAATAATGGTAAAAAGGTGTTTATATAATCTAAAAAGCTTATTTTTTCAATAAACTAGCACACTATATTTTACATACTAGTTTTGCTAGGGATGTTAAGGCATTACTGTATTTTTCTGGCAGCTTGTAACTATGGAAGGTCTTTTTCCTGGGGGGAGCAACAAATTGTATATGACTGATGAAAAATCCAAAGTCATAGTCTATAACAAATTGTGTTATGATATTTTTCATTGTACAAGTAAATAGATTTTATAGGGAACTATAATTTTTGCTTCACATGCAAACAACCTCATTGTAAATGTTTAATTTTAATTCAGTCATGAAAGCTTGAATGCCAGCTCAATGACTATGTAAATTTCTTAGAGTCAGAAGTTGGAAGCGCTAATTACTGGCCTTTGTGCTTACAACTGACTTCAGAATTGTTCAATTCATTATGCTGCTTTCACAGTAAATCCCATTAGCAAAGAAGCTTGTCATTCAAAATGACATCGTGCATTTGATCCTGATTAAGACAAAGAGTCAAGAAAGCAGACCCAGCAATGAATCTCTGACACTCTCCATGTTTAGAGGCCCTGGCAGGCCTCTGCTGGTTAAATCCTTCTGTAAAATCGTCTTAAAGACCACGATTCTGTAAGATTTCAAGTATCTTAATTCCCCTTAGTTTCTATGGAATTCCAGGTTCACAGTCCTGACTACTCATAAAAAAGAGGTGATGGATCAAATTGCTATACTTTTCACCCTATGTCCAGTCTTACAAAATGCAACTGGCATGCTGTTAAGAAATCAGTGCCTTTGCTAACTGAACTGGCACCTTTTCCTCCATCTTTCACAACATCAGAGTACCATCACCAGAGAGAGGCAATGGCATTGGTGATTTTTCCCTATCATAAACGAGATCTGAATCTGTGAAAAACTAGTAATGCTTATTATTTGATTTCCACGCCCATGGCCCCAGCTCCTAAAGGGCTGATAAATGAAGATATATTACATCCTTGAGGCCCTTTCCTTCTCCTGGCCCCTGACTTCTTCAATGAAATTACCACAAACATCTTTGAGAATACTCACTTCGGCATACTTGGGAGAAAATAAATCTGACAAATCAAAAAGTTCCTATAAAAATTAAAGAAAACCCCATCAAAATGGGTAGGACAAAATACCTGGATTAATAATTTTTAATGACTACTTCTGTTGAACTAAATTTGAAGAATGATCTATATTTCAAGTGACTTGAAAATAATCAGGGTATGATAAAATATCAAGGTAGATTTAAAGAAAACATTTTTAATGTTGGGTTTTGATAGTTACTTTCACTTACTTATGAAGTTTTATAATAGATTCTAAACATGTTTTGAGGCTTTTCTCTGAAAACATAAGGACTGGACACTTTGTGTGGTTATAAATGAGCCTCTCATGTAAATGCTTTGTTTCAGTGGGCTGCTATTAGGAAACTCACCAAAGATTTTGAGACCTACAGTATAATTATTAGAATAGTTGATATTGTAATGGGGTCCAAATGTGACACGCAGCTGCTGTCAAGTATGCAGCAAGTGTAAAATATACATTAAATCAGTCATGATAATACACAATGCACTTCATTGTTAAAGACTGAGAGGTGTTTTCTCCAATTGAAAGTAACATTATTTGAAAATAATTGTTACCACATAGGAGAGTTTCCTCCCTAGTTCCTTTCTACTCTGCCTTCTTGAGACCTGTGATAGATATAAAGAATATATATTTTTCTTGCAATTTAAATAGCACTACAAGGATTGAGAAGAAGGAAAAAAAAAGGTGATGGTGTTCTGAGACAGAAGGTAGAAAAATAAATTGTGTTGTGGAAATCAAAGCCATTGTCTTATGATAGTACAAGACATCAGTTTTTCTTCTTTCAATAAACTTCAGCACATCAGATGCCCTGAAACTCCTATTTGAGTTAAATTTTTGACTCTGTGCCAAACATTTGCCTTTTAATTATAACATTATCAGCTTTCTAGCTAAATATGATCACAAACAGAAATATCACCATCTGTGGTAATGTCATTCATAATAGAGAGATTGTCAGAAAGGATGTGGAAAGATTCACTCACTATCATGATAATCCAATATCGTGGGGACTGTCATCTACCATAATATGTTTCAGTATTTTTGGTGTGGAAGTAAAATGTTCTCTTTCTCTTATTTTTTTTTTACTTAATTCTTCATTTTGTCTGATCCCCCCCTCCCACAAAAAAAATCCAACCCAAACAATCAAAACCCCACAACTCTCTGCCCAAGAAACCCAAATGCCCAAAATTATAACTCCAAAATATCCTTAAAACTGTGTTTGGTGTGGGGTTTTTTTTCTGTTTTCTGGTTTCTGATTTCTGTTTTCTTTCTTTTCTCTGTTTTCTTTCTTTTGTCTGTTTTCTTTTCTCTGTTTTCTTTTCTCTGTTTCCTTTTCTCTGTTTTCTGTTTTCTGTTTTCTTTTTTCTTTTTCTCTCCTTGTCTGTTTTACAAGGGGGAAAAAAAAGATATCAAGTTGTGGATATATTTTTCAGAATAAAATTTCTGCTTTTTTTAGTCATATTCCCTTGTCTTTCATATAACTTAGTGGAATATGTAGTCCTTGCAAGACACTTTTCACTTAGCACAGAGATTTGAACCATTTCATTTATTCATTATCCTGTTCACCCACTTCAGTCAGACACATATGCAGCCATTCTGTATCTGAAGCCACAGTTTATGCACCACTGACAATTGCTCTGAGTTTGTGGCCACTGATTTGTATAATCTGAGGACGCACTTCATGGTCCTTCAGGTTCTCCTCTGAACTAGCTCCTGTGGTTGGGTGGCCTGTGGCTCTCAGTGGGTAGGGTGTGTCAGTCTGCAACACATCTCTTACTCCACTTTCTGTGCACTCAATTGGTGAAACTCAGCTCGTGAAACAAGCTGACAGTTCATCGTCAAGGAGCAGCTGCAAAAGTATTCAGTTCAAAAGATACGGTTAAAAACAACTGCAATTCCTTTTCTGTCTTGTTAAAGCTGCTCTCTTTTTTGCTCTAGTTCAAGCTAAGTTGTATGAAGAATTACCAGCTGTGCAGCATTGATTTGAACTCTAATAATGTGCTTGAAGATTCGCTTCTAAAACTAAGATGAAAGCTGAGTATTTTTGTCAATGTCAATGGCAGCAGTTATTGTGGTTGTCCATAGGCTCAGGGTGAAAGGTTCCATTCTCTTTTTTCTTCCAAATCCCTATCAAAACTTTTATGTCAGTTGTGCAGAATCATGGTGTCTTTTCTTCCTTCCTGCCAGAAATACTGTGCAATTCCTGCATGCTCTTGTGTGTGTTCAGACTATGACACACCTCAGGAGAGCACCTAGTTTATAAACTAGGATTAAATGTAGCATTAATTTTACAGTAAAGTCATTAGCTCTAGGTGAATTATACTGTGAGCTCTGTTTACACAGTGAAACATTGGTTGAAAAGGTCATTTCAATGCAGCATATGCTTCTTTTTTGCTTTGCCCTAATCCTCATTATTTCATTATCACTGTTCCAGAAAAAAATGGCTAAGTATATTTCAGCTGGTAGTTGTAAAAAATATACTGTTATCGAACATAAGTGACTGTTTGCTTACAAATAGACTATTTCTAAGTCACTAGGCGGAAAGCCCCATCATATTCCCAAGACACAGCTCCAGCTATGAGTATTACTCTTGCAAGGAGATTGAAATTCCACTTGTCCTCAGAGCGAATGATGTTGTGTCTTTACACGAAGAATGTCAGACTGTAGGTTTAGCTTGATATTAATCACATGAAGGTGTTATAAATGTTGGATGGGAGTACATGGTCATGCATTCTGGAAGCTTACCTAGATGGCAGGTAACAGGATGCCCTTTTAAACACGGATGTACCCTGGGTTTTCCCTTTGTGCATACAATCTCATTCAAATTGGGTCCTTGTGTTTCTGAGGGTAAATATTATTGAACTTAACATAAATCTTGGCCTCAAGGTCGCTGACACACTGCCATGTAGGTTAAGTCAGTAGGTACTGGAACTCAGGTTTTGCAATAGTCAGAATTTTGATCAGTTGCATACATGATAGCTTTTCTGGAAATGCCTCTGTCAATAGAGGAAGTGGTAATGCTTTATGTTAAGTAATTAGTTCTATTTAGTCTCTGTTATGAACCCACTCTGACAGTGCTGAATCAATATATTTTGATGGCTCTGAATTAAATGCTTTGGAATTTCTATTCCATAAGAAATACTTTAGCAGCAATGCTTAGTTATGATTCAAGAAAAGTAAAAGCAAAATAAAAGCTTCATCTTTCTCAGAGATGAAAATTTAATTTTCAGAGCAGTTCTAATAAGCAGTGGCATTAGCTTAGTTTATGCAACAGATGCATTCCTGCTTGAAGAGCAGTAGTTTTCCATACTTTAAAATTTGCTTGCTTATTTTGGTTAATACAGCCTCTCTTTCACAAGGGAACTTGATATCTCTGTTCTCCCACCATGTTTGGCCTCAGGAAGATATCTTTTCTGTTATACTGAAGGAACTGATCAAGAGCAGCTCTCTATTCTGGCAAGGCAAGATGCACTTGGATATCTCTACATGAAAGGACACAAAAGAGAAGTTCAACATTTCCAGAAAATTGTTTTGTACACAGTATGCATTAGTAAGGATGTCACAGATTGTCTGCTGGCTGCAAAAGGAGATGAACTAATTGTACAAGGGAGCCTGAGGTTGAGAGGAATATGAAAGGCAACTTTATGGTTGCTTTTTGTTTTGGGTTTCGCCTGTTTGGGACTGTTGTCTTTTGGGATCAAGAGGGACTGGGACAGGATTTTTCAAGTGATGTTTTTTTGCTGTAGAGGGACAGGCTAATTATTCCAGTTAGTTCCGGAGGGAAGCTGAGGAGACTGAGAGAGAGCTGAAGGTAAAACAGCTCTTACTTCATAAGGGGCTAATACAATTAGCCCCTTATAACATGTTATTTTAATAAAATTACATGTTGCAAGCTATTCCTGGCATAGAAAAGTCTGTGTATCTTTATTCCCCTTTGTTGATTCTTTCTGACTCATGTTTTTGTTCTAACTGTTGTATTGATGTAGCGTCTTGTTACATTTTTATTTATTTACTTATCTACCTGTTCTCAAAAAAGATTTAGTACATATATGGTAAATCTTTTGGTCAAGGTAACCTGTAACAGCACAAAACTGGAACTGAATTATTAAGTTGTCTTTGTGATCTACAAGACCGGCTCATATAGAATCAAATCATGCTGCCTTGGTTTCCCTGTCTGTCAAATGGAAATGAGATGTGTTGGAAAGAAGTATCATAAAGACCTTATAATGATTTAAGGATAAGCATCCAGTGCAAGCACAAGACGGAACTTTTGAGGAAGATATAGGAATAAAAAGAGGAAATTATAAAGATAATTGCCATACATCTTTACATACTCCCCATCTTCCCCAAAGTAATTTGGTTTATATTCCACTACCTTCTCATAGATTTTTTTCTTTCTTATTTTTCTTTTCTTCCTTCTCCAGGTACCGTTAACAAAGAGCTGTTTCTAGGTTTCAACAAGGCATAGATGGCACTGATTACAAACTGAAGCATTTTACTTGTTAATACTATATGTAGGCCAGGTTGATCACTTCAGCTGCACTTTACAATTTACTGTCTCTGCATGGTATCTGTTTCTGTTTTGTTCTCCAAAGGGTTTTAAATTTGATTTCCTGTGGCACTAAGGTTATCTGATCATAGTTCATCTATCAGTAATTTTTAAACTCTTCTTAAATTGTATCCAAATTTTAGATGTGATTGGAAGACAGAGCTTCCCCTTCCCTCATCAATTAGCTCTACCTGTGAGGAAAAGACAAGCACTACTAATTTTGTTAATTAGCTGTTTCTAAACACTTAGCTTCTTCAGCATGCTCAGAGACAAGTCCGTGCTTCCCACAAACTATGGTACGTTTATCTCTGGCAGCAATGTTCTTCCTTGTCTCTGGGGGTGAAGATTTAATGCTAAAGGAATTGGAAGGAAGACTAAGGAAGTCGATGCATATGGGTGAACAAGTTTGACCAGTTGAATGACTTTTTCTTGGTTGTTTCTGTCAAATATTTCCACTCTATATCCTTTTTTTGCTATAGATTTGAGAACCCTTCCTTCCTTTAAAGTTATTTTTTTTTAATTGTCTTTACTTCCAAAAACCCTCCATTCCCAGCCTCAATCTTTGCCAACATTGCATGAGTTTCCACAGCTCCACTTACACCCAATACCTGGAAATTTTTTTCTGTCATTTTGTGAAAATCAAAGTTGCATTTATTGTACAGTCTGACCAATGATCATGTGCCAATTGTTTATGTCCCTAACTATTCCTAAAACGCACCATGGTGATTTTTTAGGCAAAAAAAACATTACAGGCTTTATTGGAAATGTTTGGGGTTTTTTGCTGGAAATCTTGAATCCAATAGGCTTTGAACAACCCTGAATTTTGTCTACCAACAATTTAATCATCTGAAGCCCTGCTAACAATTTCTTCCAGATTTGGAAAGTATTTGCATGGACTTTGAGAACAGATCAGAATAGTGTTCTGCGTGATTCTCAAAGTATTCAAATATTGTCTTTGAGGAATATATATATGAAAAAGATAATTTGCTTGCCATAAGAGAGTATTTCCTGTGTTTCACTGTTTTCTACAAACCATTGCATGAAACTCTTCATATTTTATCCCACAGTAGGCTCAGAATTAATTTTCGTTTGTTTCTCTTTATTCTTTTCTCTCTTATGTCTTTTTATTTTTCCCTGTACAGAGAACTCTTCTCTGACTTGTCATATTCCATCTCTGGTGAGGCAGAGATATACAAACAATCTCAAATATATTCAACTCTCATCGGAAATGAAGACAGGTAAATAAAAGTAAATGCAGGAATTGGGCTAGAGAAATAATAAACCAAATTGAAGCAGTATAAAACCCCTTTAAAATTAACAGACATTAACTTACATTTCTGTCACTCCTGTTTTGCACCATTAAACCTAAAAAGAAAATCTACATTAATAATAGGAGAAATAATAGGTAGAATATGGAGGTCTATCAACGACAAAAATACTTGTTGTATCCCTGATTCCTTTTAATTTCCCATTCTCTGTTGGTCCTTGTGGTATATTGTCCAGTCTCATTTCACTTAACGAGGTTCTTCGAATGAAGGTTTCTAAACTGAATGGGGCAAAGTAATTCTTCGAGGGTTCAAACAAATTTATTTTTCTTTCATGTCATGTATTTTTTTGTTTAGAAAGTAATTTTTTTTAATGTATGTTAGTCTTTTTAATACTGTTTAATAGAGACAGCATTGAAATGAAAAGGAGTAAATAATATTGTAAATATCTAGTTCCTGTATTTTTTTACTATATTCATCCACACAAATTTATTTTCAACTTCAGCATTTTTGATCAAGGTCAACCCAAATTATTTATTAAGAATTTTTGAAAGAAATCAACACAAAAGAAACCAATTCTTCTGTGGGCCGGTTAAGAAACGATGCTGGTCTTAGAACGAAATCCTGGGGCTCTGCTTAAGCCTCATTGATTTTTAGTGGGAGTTGCTGGACCTATTGAAAGGAAAATAGATACCTTTGAATGTTCAGCAACAAAGAAGCAGCTCCCATCTCTGTGCTACTCTAGTGACAAATGCTGGCTGGCTTCTCAGCACAAAAGAAAAGAGCTCTTTTAATAGACAGAGCTTATACTTGCAATTCTGATGCTGCCAAGCTTGAAAAGGAAAACCCTATCACCTCCACTTTCCTTATTGCTGGTGTCAGTATGGCTTGTAGGTAATGAAGCAATGGACACATTGCAAATCTCTGTGTACAGAGGTGAAAAAAATCAGGACTCAGCTTACAAAGACAGACAGCAATCCCTAACAGCAAAGTAAAAGCAGTCATTGTGGTATGAAATATTTCAGACAAATCCCATGGAAATAAATTACTGTTGCCTTGCATTCCCTTATGGTAACAGCATCGAGACCCTTCTGATTTGATAGTTCAATATGGAGGAGTTTCTCAAACAAATAAGGAATACGGGGATTTTTTTGAAGTAGTAGAAAATGATGCAAGTATCACAGCAATTGCTGGATTGAGGCAAAGTGGTGATTTACTCGGTCTGTTACACACTAAATCAGCAGGGGCAGTGCTGGCTAACAAGCAGCAGGACAAAGCAAAGATGTCCACCATGGTTGCTGACTATCGGGACTATAACCCTGCAGCCCCCTGTTTGCAGGGAGCCTCCCAAAGCTGCTGGCAGGGTAGGAGTGTGAAGAAGCTGCAGGTAAAGGGCCCTTTGGCTCCCTTTGCTGAGTATGGAGAGAAGGAGGAGTAAAGTCATAAGCAGGCTCAAAGCAGATGATTGGGATAACAAGGGATCACCCCCGACTTCGGCAGCGAATGTAAGGACAGTTTACAAAACTAATACTAGCGCAGTCCTGCAAGCCTGGCGCACTTTTGGTTGGGGTGTGGTTATTTATTCCTTTTAATAGCTAAAATAATCTGTTGAGTAGATTTGGTGTCATGTGTTGTACAATGGAAAAAGGGAATGTTGGCCTCTAGTTAATCTAGTGCTATTCTTAATATGTAATGGCATGCTATTGAATTTAATAATCTGTAGGTGACCTAAATGTTGTTTAGAGAAAGAAGCATTCCCTGATAATGATGGCTTCAAATGATGGAGTGCTATCTCACCCCTGGTCACTCCTCTACCAATTATTCATGTTCACCCTTGAAAGCTGTTCCATTTACAACTAGAAAGTAATATCCAAGCACTTTGTCATGTGCTATTTTTGAATATTAAATTACATTTATATAAGCAGACTTTTTATTTATTTCTTTAAAATGCATAATTTTCTTCCTCAGTTTAAGTGTGTAATACTCTCTGTATTCTACTGTTTGAGTCCCTTTACCTCTATAAAATCTCATTTTATGCATAGAAGAGATGCTTTTCAGGAACAAACTTCCTTCATGTTGAGTTTTTGCAAACATTTTATGTACTTCCACAAAATAGCAAAATTACCCTAATAGGATATTCTTAGGAGAAATAGGAAATCACCACACCATACAGCTGTAACAGCTTTTATTTTCTTCATTGTGTAGGTTCTAACTTTCTAATTCATTTTCTGTTAAGTGTCATAGTAAAACCTCCTTACTGAACAGTGAAACAAAAACATCTTATGTGATTCATGAAAGCCTTCATTGGTTCAGTCCTCTACTTCTTTTCAAGACCATTGAATTAATTTCAATTGCATCCATGTGACTATTTATAACTAAATCAATTTACTGAAAGGATGTTGAGGAAGACAACAATATTTCTGTGAAAAAACATTTAAAAATCACCTCTATTTTGATCATTGCAACTTTGATTTACATCTGTCCATTTAGTCACAAAGCAGGGGAGTAACATCATCATGCTCTCATGGGGGTTGTGAATGCCAGGCTGCAAAGAATTGTTCTATCAGATTCATGTCTGATACATTTTTTTAAGTTTTAAGACAAGATTTTGTTGGCAAATCTGCCTGAATTCCAAAAGACATAAAATTTCAGTTCAGTATTTCCCTAATACCAGTTCTTCTGCCTTGCATATGACATCAAAAATTCACCACAGAATTTTTTACATTTTAAGATTGTCCTTTTTAATGGGATATTGTTTGGACTCAGTGACACTAAAGATTTTTTTCCCAACCTAAATGACCCAATGAATTTCTGTGCATATATTGTTTTGTACAACTTAAAGCACTTAAATATACAATTCAAACTCGAATAGCTAAATAGCAGGACTAACACAATTATTCTTTCTAACATTTTCTCTAAGTCGTTAGCACTTCCAGGAATTTTCTCAATTCCAGCTACTCATGAACACTTTTATAAAAGTGATGTGGGATTTTTTGGCTTTTTTTAGTTGGTTGGTTTTGTTTTGGTTTTTTTTGAAAACAGGAAAAATATTTTTGTAAAACCATGTAACTGCTTTAATAAAAATAGAAATCACACACACCCATTTCCTGAGGCTTTCCAAAATCAGAGTGACTATCCATTACAGAGGCATACCTCCTAGCAGAAGATATTCAAGGTGTTCTTTACTAACTAAATTTGTATGACTGTGCATGCAGGGAGCCATGAAATTCCAGGAGAATAACACAAAGAACAAGGGCACTCAGCATGGTTTTCACAGCATTCTTGAAGATAGACACGAGAGGATGGGCTGTGTGAATATTAAATTTTAAAAGCCTCTTATACTTCAGGAAGCCTTTAAAACTATAAAAAATTTAAAGGATTTATAAAAACTACATATGCACAGTCTTCAAAAGAGCTTGAAATATGTTTGGAAAGATCAAAGAGGAATATCTTACATTATCATATGATGGGGGAAGGAGAAGGGAGGGAGAAGAAAGAACAAGTTTCTGGAGTTTGGTGTCGCAGGTGAAGAACAGAACTGAGGATAAAGGTCTGCTTTTCACAGTCTTATCTGGCACACACTGTTTGCCATCTTCACTTTTTATATCTATCTTAGTGCTACTTAGAAAATTGTAGAAGGAGGTGGGGTGTGAAATGTCTGAACAACCCATGATATTCTGTGGAAAAGAAATGTGCCAGTTTTAGTGCTTGAATGGCTGTAATTATCATATTGTGGGCGAGAGTGCTGAAAGCTTAACATTTCAGTGAAGTATGGTAGGATTATACAATGCAAGATGTTGATATGTACCTATAACTTGTACACGATATAGTGTGTCCTTAAAAGCAACAACAGAACACCCCTTGCCTTTAGACTAAAACCATATGTGAAATTTAGGTATTTTCTAAAGGTCCCTTTATAAATGTTGCATTGAGTATTTGCAATAGGCTTACACTGTGGCACTTGACAGTTCAAAGAGTTCCTTCAGTTTTACTATGGTGCCAAACTTGGGATTTCAGTACACTCCCTCCTAAGCAATTACAATGTCTTTCAAGATATTCAAGGAGCTATTCATTAACCTTGCATCTTTCTCTACTTTTTTCTCTCTTCTTTCCTTTTTTCCACCCTTATTTAAGAGGTGATGTCAGGTTAAATTTAGTTCAAATTTTAAGTTTATGAAGCTTTTCTTAAAAAAATATAAAGCAAAAAATCCCACAAAAGCAAACCAAAAAAATGCCATGTATTGGGTTTGCATGGCCAAGCTTTGGTAGCAGAGGGGCTACAGAGGTGGTTTCTGTGAGAAGGTGGTTTCTTTTTCTGCTAGAAGCCTCCTCCATATCTGGCAGAACCAATGCCTGCAGCTCCAAAGATGGACATGCCGCTGGTCAAGGATGGACCAATTAGAAGCAGTGGTAACATCTCTGTGATAACACATTTAAGATGAAGAAAAAGAAAAGTTATTGTGCAGTTGTAATTGCAGCCAGAGAAGAGTGGGGTGAGAGTATGTGAGAGGAACAACTCTTCAAACACCAAGGTCAGTGCAGAAGGAAGAGGAGGAGGTGTTACAGGTGCTGGAGTCGAGATTCCCCTGCAGCCTGTGGTAAAGACCTTGGTGAAGCAGCTGTGCCCTTGTGGCCCATGGAGGTCCACAGGGGTATGGAGATCCACCTGCAGCCCATGGAGGAGACCCACACGGGAGCAGGTGGATGTCTGAGAGGAAGCTGTGAACCTGTGGGAGGCCCATGCTAGAGCAGACTCCTGGCAGGGACCTGCACACCCGTGGAGATAGGAGTCCACAGTGGAGCAGGTTTCCTGGTGGGACTTGTGACCCTGTGGAGGACCCACACTGGAGCAGCCTGTGCCTGAAGGACTGCACCCCGTGGAAGAGTGACCCACATTGGAGCAGTTTGTGAAGAACTGTTGCCTGTGGGAGGGTCTCACGTTGGAGAAGTTCATGGAGAACTGTCTGCTGTGGGAAGAAGCCCACACTGGAGCAGGGGAAGGACTCCTCTCCCTGAACAGTGGCAGAAACAACGTGTCACCACTGACAACTGACCCTAACCCCCATTCCCTGTCTCCCTCTGCCACTGGGGGAAAGGAGATGGAGCTAGGAAGAAGAGAGAGTTGTGGAAAAGGTGTTTTTAATGTTTTACTTCTCATTATCCTGCTCTGATTCTGTCAGTAATAAATTCAATTAATACCTCTAATTCAAGCCTGTTTTTAACATGATGGTATTTGGTGAGTGATCTCTCCCCATCCTTATCTCAACCCATGAACCCTTCATTATATTTTCTCTCCTCTGTCCAGCTGCAGAGGGGAGCGATTAAGAGGCTTTGGTGGGTGCCTGGCATCCAGACAGGGGCAACTGACTACAACAACCCTCACCCCCAGCTGACGTGAAACAAAGCAGTAACCTCACAGTTAGAGCTGAAGTTCTTGTGTGTTTGAAACTGAAATATTATGTTGTTGGTTAAATGTTGAAAACAGATTAAAATATTTAAAAAATAAAAGATTCACATTCATTGTTCAAGCAGGTGGATGCAAGTAACCCTCCCCAAAAATTGCAGTGTATTTCTTGCTGTAACTTATTTCTGTGTACTCTTTCACTTTGGGTTTGTTGCTCTTTATGGATTTTTCCAAAACCATTGGTGGTTTGTGCTCAGATAAGTCACAATTATTTTGTCTCCAGATTATCTTGCCCAGAGAGAGAATGAATTTTGTTGGTTCAGAATTCAATTTATCCCAAACATTCACAGTCAGTGCCAATTGCTGCTACTCTGTTCTGCTAAAAATACAATTTCTGCTTTGTGTTTTCCATGTTGCCACTCTAAACCCTTCTGTACCTGCTTACTGGTTTTTGTCTTGTCAGGCCTGGAGTCTTCCTGCAAAATGTACGGGGGCATTCAGTGGGGTGCCTCTTCTCCCACCACCTTCTGCACCTGAAGCCACATAATAGCTCTTACCATACACTGCACTATGAGTACGACAGATCCTCAAATTTGTCTGTGGTAGCTGCTTTTGAGACAGGCTCCTTTGGGGCTTTCCAGTGAGGAGCCAGGAACTGTCTAAAAGGCTTTTTGAGCTGTTTGAGACACAAGAACTATCCAAGCTAAACATGAAAATGTAAGGAAACAAGTAAGGAACAGAATCCAGT
The DNA here is from genome assembly GCA_013397565.1 of Ptilonorhynchus violaceus. NCBI lineage: Eukaryota > Metazoa > Chordata > Aves > Passeriformes > Ptilonorhynchidae > Ptilonorhynchus > Ptilonorhynchus violaceus. The sequence goes on along the minus strand of VZRJ01001802.1, from coordinate 422,953 downwards.
TGCTTCCACTGTCTGTTCCAAACTCATGTATATCAAAATTATTTAACCTGTAAGAACCATATTTTGAGTTTTTAATATTATCAGAGCACTGAAATGAGTAATTGCTTTGTAAAGGTGTTTAGATGCTTTATATACTTAACATGTCCATGAGGCTTTCCATGATCTACTGAGCTTTTCAAAGAGAGATGCATTGCTTTATGATGCCATTTATTTCCTCCCTCATTTCCTCTCTCTTTGTGTTTAATGTTATCCTACAAAAAACTACAGTATTTTTCCTCAAGAATGATCCCAACATGTTTTGCAAATGGAATACTTTGAATTTATTAAAACTCAATGTAATTCTATTAAGTAGCCTCTGAAAATAGCTGTGTGCATGTACAGTTCCATATTTCTGGCTGCCCTATGAGGAAAACAGAAGTGCTGCACATCATATTTATAAGCTCTATCTTGAATTCTTTCTGCAACTAAGACTCCCACTGAAGCCATCAAGCAAGTTACTTTTACAAGGAATACAGACTCCTACTCAACGCGAATATTTCTCGTTATAGACCAAGCCAGGGGATGCTGAGGGAATACTTAGTTCTGCTTTTAAAAGTTACAATAAAGTTTTGAGTCTCTAAGCAATAGCATTACAGGAGAAGAGTAAGGGTGTGCAATGAACAATAAAGTAGCATTTCTCTGCATAAGCAGCAAGCCAATTCACTTCTCATCAAATACCCCATAACCAAATTATATAGGATGATGGTTTCTGGGGGGAAAAAAAAACCAGAGGCAATTTTTGTAAACAAATAAGAAGAAAAAAGGAAACAAAATAGTATACTGCCTGTATCAAGGTGTGGTTTTAGTTCCTTAGCTTGAGAACCCTTGCAAAGATGGCATGCTAGATGTGCTTACTTGTGTTTGGCTTAGGCATATGCTTTTTCTTGTTTCATGTCCTAATTACCAACAAAGTGTTTTATCGGGGTCTCTTGAGATCTTTCTGTCCCAAGTCACCATTTGCCTGTTTACTGTGTCCACATAGTGTTATGCTCTCATTATTCATACATTTTGAAACTTGTGAAGCATAAATGCATTATTAAAAAAAAACAAAGCAAAACAACACCCCCCCAAACATATTATTGAAATATTTTGAAATTTGGAAGGAGTGTTGGTTTCACCAGATCAGAACTGTCAGTTGCTGTAGTAACAATATTATGCAAGAGGGAATTCAACATCATTGCCATCATTCCTAAGTTTTGAAGGGGTTCAATGCCTCTTGACATATTGTAAATCTAAAGGTTCATAACTCTATTGTAGCAAGAAGACAACCCAAATGGCTTTTTTCTACTTTCTTTACCAGCTCACTCTGAGATGCAGCAGTTTAGCAGCCTTCCGAGCCGGAATAACAAATTATAGTTCAGTGAAAGGTAGTCTAGTGTTCGGGAACAGTAAGGAGCCCTTGCCTTTTGTTCATGAAACAATTATCAAGCCAAATTCCTGTAAGTAATATCCTTTACTGCATAAAGAGAGTGAAAGATAATGGACAATATTTGAACTCTCTTAACACGAAAAATGGTATGGCATTTATCAGAGTTATAGAACACTAGCTAGTGTGTATATGACACCAAATTATTTCTATTGGGTTCAGATGGCAAGGTTTTGGTAACAGTGGGGGCTATACGGGTGGCTTTTGCAAGAAGCTGCTGGAAGCTTCACCCCATGTCTGACAGAGCCAATGCCAGCCGGCTCCAAGATGGACCTACCATTGGCCAAGGCCGAGCCCATCAGCAATGGTGGTAATACCTCTGCAACAACAGATTTTAGAATGGGGAAAAGTTTCTACTCAGGAGCAATTTCAACCGAAGAAGAGAGGACCTCTGGAGGACCCCACATCTCAGTGCAAGTGGATGCCCAAATGAGGTTATGACCCAATGGGAAGTCCACACTGGAGCAAGCTCCTGGCAGGACTTTTGGAAAGAGAGGAGCCCACACTGGACGGGTTTGCTGGCAAGACCTGTGACCCCATGGGGGACCAATGCTGAAGCAATCTATTCCTGAGGGACTGTACCTTGTGAAGGAACACACACTGGAGCAGTTTGTGAAGAACTGCAGCCCATGGGAAGGGCTCACATTGGAGAAGTTCACAGACGACTGTCTCCTGTAGGAGGGGAGTAGGGGAAGAGTGTGAAGAGGAAGTAGGGCGGATCTGAGGCTTTTATTCCTACAAACTTTTCAGCTGTGTTCTAAACTTCTCTTGTCCAACAAGGTGTGTGTATTGATTAACTAACTGTGCAATGCACATGTAGAGACTTCGACTAGCTCTGAACCTGATGAATGCAGTGTGAAGCTTTTCACAACACTGGGATGCAGAGATCCAGGAAATATATTTTTGGGAGGTCTCAGCTTCCTCCACCTCTGCTGGGAAGGAAGCCATCTGTTAAATGCTCTTTCACAGAACTGAACAGCAATCTTAGTCCTCTCCTAAAAAATAAGTAATAGTTTCTTTTATATATGTGTGTGCACCTAAATACATACATACATATATACTTACATATATATGTATATATGTGTGTGTGTATATATATATATATATATATATATATATATATATATATATATATGTGTGTGTGTATATATATATTTATATATATATATAAAAATAAACAAAAGCTAATAGGGAATTTTCCAGGCTCCAAGGCCAGGTTGTGTTTCCACATGTTGAGAATTGCCATATCTGTAGCTTCTACCTCCTGCTTTAACCAAAAAAACTTTTGCAGGAGTGGAGAGGGGTCATGACACAAGTTGGAGACAGTAAGTTGAATGGACATGTTTCGTTCATATCTTTGAAACTCTATCAGTACCAGTCAAAAAAACAAAACCAAAACCAAACCAAAACCGCGTTCCTGAGATGGAGAGAGTAATTTGAAGGGAATACAGTTGAACAAATCTATGTTTTTTTAGAGCATCTATTTGAAAAAAGGCAAGCTCAGACTCTTTTCTCTTCTCTTCTCTTCTCTTCTCTTCTCTTCTCTTCTCTTCTCTTCTCTTCTCTTCTCTTCTCTTCTCTCTTCTCTTCTTTCAGAACTATTTCTATACATTTTTCAAATAGTGTTTCAAGTAAGTCACAAAAAATCCTTGGATAAGGGATGGGTTTTTTTGCAAGACCCTTGATTTTGTACCCCTGAATGATTAAAACAGAATATTTAGTAACTCACTGTGACATCATATCAATTCACAGCAGCATCCTGCAGTAATGTGTCTTCTTTTCTTGTATTTTTTAGTGCTTATGCAAACTTTCTCAGAAGGATGATTCCTACACCTGAGGTATACTGCAATTAGTATGCTATAGATAGAGAAGTGTATAATATGCACAGTATATCATTTGTCAATGGTAGCCTAAAGAATTGCTTCCTAGTCTGTAAGAATTCTTGAATAAAAGTATCTGATATGCCAGATCCATCTCATACAGTAAAGAGAGAGAAAATTTAAAACTCTGTGTTGAGTGCTTTATCTGCAGAGCGTGCAGTAGATAATTTATGTGGGAAATATTAAGTAATAACAGTATAGAAAAATATGAAGGAGTTCTTCCTTTATGAAGCTAGTTATGATGTCTATGAAGTGGGAAGGTAGAGAAGGTCCTTTGTGGAAGTACCATATAAATAGCAATTAAATATTGTATTGTAATGAATATACACTAGGGGATAAAATAGAAAAGGTGTTCTTCTTAGTACCATCTCCTATCTCTCCATGACTGTGACTTTCTTCCACACCAATAAGCAATTTCTGTAATCATAAAATGGTTTTGGTTGAAAGGGACTTTAAAGATCCTCTAGTTTCAGCCTCCCTGCCATAGGCAGGGACACCTTCCACCAGACCAGATTGCTCAGAGCTCCATCCAACCTGGCTTCGAATGCTTCCAGGGGTGAGGCATCCAAAACTTCTCCACGCAACCGGTTCCAAAGCCTCACTACCCACACAGTAAATATATATGTTATAGAGCAATCTGAAATATTGTTTTTTACATTAATAAATTTGCCTACATTTTATTAAAGAAGGTAGAAGAAACTGTTTCCAATTAAACAATAGTGATCTCTGTTGTGTTTGTATTAGCAGCAGTTGCATCTAAAGTATAAATTGTGCTGTTATAATTTTATTTTTTATTTTTATTATGCAACCTATAAGGCTAGTACAGAGGTTTGTATATTTATTTTTTAAGAGTAGCTTAAGAATGACTTTTAAATATATTTTATTAAAATTAAAAAAAATCTGCATTTGCTAGCTTTAGACATAATGGGGAAGAGCACACTACTTTCTCAGAAATATGTTACTAATGACTGCTGTTTAGCAAAATCATTAATTTGGTTAAACATGGGCAACAAATTTCTGCTAGATTAATAGTTTTATACAAAACATAAGAGGACTTAATATGAGCAGGGGCAATCAAAACTGTGTATTTATTATGATATAAATGTTCCCAGATATTGATAGGTTTCTAAAAACGTTTAGTTTTCAAATTCTGTGACAACTGAAACTACTGACTCCATTCAGTATAATGGTGAAATATATCTTAACAGAAATATGAAAATTCAAACAAAACTGGTTTCCTATTTGCATTATTTCCTTTATTGTTATAGCAAAGCATCTTAATTCATTAAAAACACCTAAAAATGAAGTGTAACATTGATGTCATTATCGAGTTATACAGCTGTCAGCAGTACTGGTCATAGTTTGATCTAAACATCAGTAAAGTTACTGCCACTTAACTAACTAGCCCAGAAAATTAGATCCTATTTCACTGTGTATATTTATGCTAGTCCCTTTTAATGTGCTACTTAACAGAGGAAGCAACAACATAGTAAGTCTTTTATCCATGGTTTCAGAAATGTAGCAGGTTTTCTTTCATCTTTTTACTATTTTTTTCTTCTAGCGAATAATAATATTAATGATAGTTAAAAATCCCTTAGTATTGTGATTGATGTCAGTAAATAAAGACTGTGCCCCTCAACTGTAAGAAGTAATTGAAGTTTCCACAGTATCTGTGAATATTCCCATGGTGCTTTACCAATAGACCAGAATTTCCTGTATGCCACTCTCTCACTTGGTGCATGAAAGAACATGCTTGAGAGTGGAACCAAAGGCATTTTTTGACACATCAGTTCTAGACTTTCACAGCCTTTTAAAAGTAAATATTGAACTATATGTAAAAATTCTGTAACTTCACTGTAATTATGAACTCAGGTGGCAATTATTTTCCTTATGTTTGTGTTGTGTTTTACAAATGGGTAATAAATAGTTAATGTATTTAATGTGTATGGCTTTTGTGACCATAAAATAACTGGCTTTGGAGAGTAATGCAAGATTTTTTTTACCAGCATCTCCCACAGGTAAATCCTGTGAACTACAAAATCTAATTTACGAGTCCTTGAAAAAGACAAATTAAATAGTCTGTCGTCCTATGAATTATTTCTGCCCCACCTTTCCTTCATAGCTTTGTCTCCCGGAAAGATACAAAGAGCTTGCATCATATTTCTCTCCAGCCTCTTTCCTTCTTACCTCTTTATATCTTACTTTTTTTTTTCCTTAATTTATCTGTTAATTTGACAATATTTTGCATATACCCTTGGTTCTGGACAAGACAAGAAAGATCAGGAAGAGAGCAAACTAACATGGAAGTAAGCTCTCTATTGTCCTGTCTCACTCTTGCTCATGGTGCTCAGAGTGCTTTGTGTGTGTAGTAGTACCATGAAATCCTCTAATGTTAAGCTTCAGGGTATTTTGGGGTATGAAATCTATTGTTGTTTATCTCAGCTCTTAGAAGTGTTTTCTTACCCCGTGGCACATTATTTGTCCAAATTCAATAAGGGTTCTGCTGTGTCTTCCATAGAAACCACTCTCTGAAGTAATTTATATCCTCTTATTCTCTGCTAATGAAGAGTCCTCAACCTGATTTCAGTATTTGGCATTGTTGATAATCCCATCTTCCTTAATTATCTCCATAGCAATCTTAGTTATCCTACCAATCTAACCTGGTTTTGTCCTACTTCTTTGTGTTGATAAACCTTATGCTTATAACATAACAAGGTTAGATTTATGATCTTCCACTGTACATTCCAGCTATACAGCCTTCTGTTTCCTTGACTACATTTAGTAGGTTCCCATTATTGTTTTACAATAATAAGTTCCAAGTGGTTTGTTACACGTTTTAAGGAGAGGAGTACCAGGTTATAAGTTTAATTGTTGGCATTAGAATTATTACTAATGAATTCACAAAAAATTTGGCATCTTTGTGAAAGAATATTCAAATTATGTAAAATAGGTATATAAAAAGTGGTTACCTAGTTTTTTAAAACCTGAAAGAGAACCAGTGATTTTAGCATAGCTGTATTCATACGATGGTTGCAAACCAAGACACTGCTTTTTATTTTTATCTAGGTGCATTGACTTGCTGTGATAGGATATAATTAGTGGTCATATGGCCTTTTGGAATAAATGTTCTGGCAGTACCATTTATGATAGCATAGGTTTAGCAATTTTAGTGGTTGACTGAACAAATCCTATCAGTAGTACAAAATCACCAGGGACGCTGGAGGAATTCTTGCTGAACCAATAAGGACTAAGAGAATTATTGGTGCATCCTCAAATCTACAGTCTTTTCCTGGTATACAGGGAGATGTTATCCTGCTCAGTGAAGAATTAAATTTAACTTTCTCTAATAGGAAAGTTTGTCAAAACCTTTATTACATGAAGATTGGAAGATAGTTGTCCACATGATGCATATGCAGATGCACATTGCTCTTTTCTAAGAATGCAGATATATTTCACAGAAAATTCTAGAGGTAGCTTTAGTTAAATAATTCAGACTTTGTTTTTACTTTGTTTTGTCTTGTTTTTTTACATTTCAGAAGAGTCAACAAGTTATGTAGCACAAAGAACTAGTACTGAATATTAACAAAATCCTAATTAGCTTTTTTCATCATATTCTGTTAATATATCTCTCCTAGTACCAGGTTCCAAAATCTGTCCTGATCGCCTGTGGAAAAGAGACGTGAGATATAAAGCTCACATAGTAAAGGCAAAACAATATCCCTTTTCTAGGAAAAGAGATGTGTCTGGGGAAGACATAAAGACTGTGACTGTGAAGGGACTGTTTGGGTTTTGAGAGTTCTAACTTCTGGCCATGATGTAACCACACTGTAGATTGGTCACGTGTGTTCTTTTTGCCTAAGTTGCATGGTGTTATGTAGCATTATCTTTGGCTAGTATCCTCATTTTCACACAAGCTGCTCCAGGTGGGCAGAACAGCCCTGCCAAGGGCAACTACATCCTTCTACATGAAGCTGGGGAGCTGGCAGAGTGGAATGTTGTATCCTGCCAAATGTCTCTGAGGAGTACAGCAGGCACAGTGGGTTCTGCAATGTATTTCTGAAGTTGCCTGCCTATCTAAATATTCATTCAACTGGAAAGCTGTATTGGGATACAATATCACAGATTTGAGTATGGATTTTGGTAAGAAGCATGTCTCGAAAAAAAAAAAGATTCAGAAATAATGCAGAAGGCTAGAGAAAGCAATAGTCTTGACTAGAGACTATGATAAAAGACAAATGTATTGAAGTAACATAAATACATACAATTTAGCTCAAAGCTGGTGCTTGAGGGCTTGCTTGTGTTTTTTCTGTGTTGTGGTTTAACCCCAGCTCCAAACTGAGGCCCACACAGCCATTCACTCACTATGTCACCTCTCCCTCTGGATGGGAGAGAGAATAGCAATGGTAAAAGGTAGAGAACTCACGGGTTGAAATGAAGACAATTTAATTTGGAAAGCAAAAGCTGTGCACACAAGCAAAACAAGGAATGAATTCACTGTTTCCCATAGGCAGGCAGGTGTTCAGCCATTCCCAGGAGAGCAGGGCCCTATCATGTGTAACAGTTGCTTGGGAAGACAAAGGCCATCACTCCAAGTGTCTCCCTCTTCCTTCTTCTTCACCCAGCTTTATGTGCTGAGCATGATGTCATATGGTAGTTCAATTGATGGATTTGACAACGGCAAATTTCCGAACATGGAAGGCACAGTGCAGCAGTTGTTTTTCTTTAAACACAAGTTTCTGTAGAAACCACATTGTTATTCAGTGATGTCCTCTGGCAGATAATTGCTCTAGAGTTTTTTTACCCCTGATGGATCAAGATTTCAACCATCACTTCAACCAACAGACACTGAAATTGCAACAATCAAATCTTCTTGGATCCACAGGTGATGAGATCTTTCTACTCTTATCCTTTCTTTCTCTTCCTTATGTATTTTCTTGACTAGGATCTTTATCTTTTTATATTGCTATATTACTATAGATAATAATAACCAAAATGGCTGCATACCTCCTTTCCACAGAAAATTCTTCCAAAATAAACCATATATATATATATATATATAAACACTGATCATTCAGTGTCATTTCACCATTTCACTCTAATCTGGCCCAAGGGATCTATTAATAAGAACCTGAGTTACCCTCACCTTCTGGGGTGGATTGTAACACACCCCCCCTGAAACAGGCTTCAAAGTCAAGGATTTTGCCTCAAATATTCAGGTGTCAATATAAGCCAACAGCAACAAAATTGCGAACGTTTCTCTCCCAGGTTTCAGTGTGGGAAGCTCCTTGATGAAGAACTAATTCACGTTCCCAAGTTTGCTTTGCAGGTTCTGTTTTATTTTCACCCTTCCCACCATCCTCCCCAGTGGCACAGACTGTGATCCAGGGCAGCGAGGCCTGGCTCTATTTCTCTGAATGCAGAAGCCCATCCTTTCTTGTTGGGAGGGTTAGCAGTTTTGTCTGTGAGTGATATTTTTGGTAACCTTCTGGGTGGCAGAGGAAGTGGGACAGAAACAGCAGAAGCCAGTCAAAGAACTCTCTGGCTGCTAGATTTTTCCTACAGAAAACAATGAAGTACTCTTCCTCTTTTTTCTTTACATACTTTTCTTCTGTATATATCTCAGTATGATAATGGCAGTACAGTAAATAACTTCAGTGCTGTATTATACAAAAAAATGGGAAAGAATAAAGGAAAGGTCCACATGGGAATGATAATATTTATATATGAATGTAGAGTACAAAATGTGTTTATGCTACTGAGATTTAAATTTCCATATCTGACATATTGGTGATTTGTTTTTCTTTGATTACATCCCAAGAAGCAGCACAAGAAATGTATGCTGTTAACAGCTGATACATTGAATGTCATGTTTAATGTTTTTCAAACATAATCAAAATATTTAATATTTTCTTCTGATTTCCTCTGTATAATGCTGAAATTAGGGCAAATGAAACATCATATTTTTTTAATATTCCTTAGGCATGCAAGAAAACATATAAATGACACATACTGAGCTGATTCAAGCATTTTGCTGTATTAGCATAGACATTTCTTTTTGAAAACACACGCATAAAAATCACAGCAGGGTTGTAAGTTCGTCATTACCATGCCCCAGAGGGTTTATGCTTATGTACCAGTGCTCAGAAATAAGACCTTTTTTCAGAGGAAAAAAAAAAGAAAAAGAATGTTGACCTGTAGATACAATTTGATAGGGATATTTTACAGATATAGAAAAATTTGTCAGTGGAGAAGCTCTGCAGGACCAGGTCGTGCATCTCAATACTATGCAATAAACAAAAGGAATCTATGTACAATTATTTAATATTGCATATGATACTCTGCAAAAGAGTAATATTTTTTTACTCCTTCATTCTCTTTCCATTCCTTATGTCTCAGCACAATGGTTCTCTACTGCATTATTGTTTTTTCTTAGTAAATTTAAACTGTAAGGAGGAAATAAGCATGTGCATTTTTCTTGGGGAGATAATTCTCTGGTGTAACAAATATCAGTGCTTTGATATTGAGTTTCCTTATAGTCCCTCATATATCCTTATTCATAATTTTAAATTGAATATTCTATGTTTCTGAAGAGAAGTGTCTTGTAAACCACATCTAGTATTTAGACTTTTTTCCTCTGGTCCTCTCAAATTTGAATGGTAAAATTCTACTGTGGAAAATTGCTTGGGTTTTAAGGACACTTCTTGTTTTCATTTGTTTAAAATATTTTAAGCATTCTATAGTCCATGAACAGGTCATAGGTTATTTCTTAACCTATGTAATATCAGAAGAAACTTTACCTTTTGACAATTTTTTTTTTTTTATACCACAGAATCTTCTCCTTCCTTCTGTTTCACTTTTTACTCCATAAGTTCTAATTGCAGAATTACAGGTCATGCATGAGCAGAAAAGGAATGCAGCTTGACTTTCTGCTTCTGTGCTGTGTTTGAGGCACACTTGAGAATGAAAAGAATATTTCTACTAGGTGACTGAGAAAATATGATCTTGAATACACTTTGGAATCCCCATTTTTGTTTATTTACTATTTATTAGGCTAGAGCTATTTGCCTGCTAGCAATCAAAAAATATGTGTGAGATATTTTCTTGGAAGGAGAAATTGTACTTGAAATTATTCTGAAGTTACTACATAAAGTTCCTAAAATAAGAACAAGCTCGTTTAAAAAAATAAAGTCTGGTTTGGGAATTATTCATCTTTTGAATACAAATAAATATAATATTTTTAGGATTGGTGGCTGAAAGAGGTTTGAAAACAATCATTGTTGATTTGATTGTCAACAACACAGATTCAAAAATTTAGCCTTTTCTAGTTTTGTGATTCTCCCTATTCCAAAAACCAGTAACATCATGCAGACACACCAGATTTCTGGTCAGCCAATTTCTATTCTTGGTCACTGACCACGTTTCTGACAGTCCACTCTTTGTCCCTTGATCAGTCTGTCTGCATTCTGTGACTCTTGTTTTTAAAACGTGATAAAAATGTGTGATTTTGATTTTTGCTCCCAAATTTCCATTATCTTTCATCTTCCCACATATCTGTCTTTTTTCATGCTATCATTCTGATATATTTATGCCTTTCCTTTATGATATATTTTGATGTTTTCCAAAAAGTAATTGGAAATCTGTGATCCACAACAATTAGTGAAGAAGTTGTATATAAATAGCCTTCTTTTGTCCTGCTCTTTCTCCAAACAGGATTATTGTATGAAAGTAAAAGAATTATTTTCTATTAATTTTAAGCAATTAAGTGCCACAAGAATGCCTTAGAGTCTCTAATGAGCATACTTAAGGTTTTTTTACAAAAATGAATACTATATTAATTATTTTAAACTTAAATTATATCCTTCTAAACTTCAGTAAGTTGCCAATGCCATTTAACCTCCAGTTTGTTGTTTGGGTTTTTTTAACTAGCTATTCAAAGCCTATTTATGCATGAAAAGGTAGACAAATGACTTAATAATGTTAATTGAAAAAATGTAAAACTTGATCTCATGTTTTTTTTAGAAAATCAGGTAACAGGCTTAAAGCAAGTACAAGACTAGAAAATAATTGAATAGAAACTACTTAAAGCATAAGTGGCAGTTATAGTTTTAATAGTTTCAAAAGCTTCATGGATGATAGATCTATTAGGAACTATTAAAATGATAGTCCAGGGCAGGATGAATATCTAACCAAGATCTTCTCTTCCATTTCTAGAGGTGCTTGCTAGAATTTACTGGTATAATACACAGGAAAGAATGCATGTCCTTTAGGAAAACAAAACAAAACAAAAAAAAGGAAGCATTTAAAATGAGATAATTCAATTATTTTCCTACATCTCTCAGGAAAAATAATAGTGCTCCAATGTCTAAAGCAATCTGAAAGAGCTGAACTGCTGGAGAAATCTCCTTGTGTGTCAGGAAAAATAACAAAAGAAGACTATTTTTCTCAGTCTGCAGTTGTGGATTCTAGTATGAACAAAAAGATTAGTAGCAAATCAGCAGCAGCAACAATATTCTGGGGAGCAGAACCCATCCACAGTTGCTTTTGCAATTTTACTCAGTGAGAAAATTAATACTACAGAATCAAAAGGCAGCACTGCACCCATGTATATGGATGCACAAGATATTATACAACAGTAAATAGTTTCCTAAGCATTCAGAGGTTGCAGGTGAAAATCCTGGGGTTGATTGGAAAAGATGGAGAGATGATGATGGAGAAAGAAAAACTCAAGGAAAAATTTATTTGTTCTTGAACCTGTAGAACATGACAGTGCTGTTCAGACCTGCTGATAGGCACTACACTGGTTCAATGACTTAAGTATTATGTAGACTTTATACTCCTAGATTTATATTTTTAAGCAGTATATACTCTCTTATACAGCAACTTTGTACGTTGCCCTCATATCATCATCATTCACTTACATCACACTCTATAAGGAAAGGAAGTGATGCAATGAGACAGATGGCTATCCAAATCCAAAATAATTTGCTCTGGGGGGAACTGAAACTTAAGTCTGTAGTTGCTAAGTATAATGCGATAATTGCTTTACTATGTTCTTCCCAAAGCTGGAAACCACTGAAACAAGGAACTTTCATTTTCATAGGTCTGTTGATCCATGTCTGCAGCAGCCTTGTTCACAAGGATATTTAGAACAATATCATCACGAAATGGAAGTAAAGGAATTCACAAAATCATTCAGACCTGATTCCATGATAATGTTGCAACTTGAGAAAGTTACCTGTAAAAGTACTTTACATCTGAGCATTATTGAGAAGCAAGACTTGGATGAGACCTTTATCAAATCAGAAATGTAACTTAATTTGGAACAATAAATGTTCAGAGCCAAATTTTTGCCATCCAAGGCTGCAACCTGACAGTTCAGAGTTCCCATCTTTGGCAGGATAACCATAGTAAGAATTTTCTTAAAATCTAACACTTGTGAACCACTGGCTTGTCAGAAGTTGTGTGCAATAATTTAAAGAACTGCATATATTACAAGAGCCACAAGATAAATTGCTATTGAGTTACATAATAAAATCAATTTAGACTATATCTATATACACACACACACATATATATATATATATATGTATATATATGTAATGCATAAGAGTTGTGCATTACTTTGTTGCAAACTTTGCTTAATCTAATAATTCTGAACTAGCTGCTTAGAGATTCTGCTCTTCTGCCTCTCTGGGTATTCTGACAGTCCTACCCTACAAAATTCAGGCAGTATGTTGCCCTACTAGCTGAAAAGTGAGATTAGAAGAATGTTTTCTCATGAACTGATTTGCCATATTTGTATGCCTATGACAAAACTGAATTGAAAAAAGTATTAATTGACAAATATCTCTAAATTTAACTACGAGGCAGGTCAGCACATCTACCTTGCAAATGTTACCCTAAGAAAATACCCCAAATTTGAAATTTAGAAAAGAGAACTTCTGTTAATAAACAATTTAAATTTATTTTGACATTTGAATTCTGAAACCTTATATTGCAGAGTGACATTGCAAATTTTTCTAGTCTTTATCAGTCCTGATGAGAAGGGACTCCTAAACCTGAAAGCATGTCTGGTTTTATCAAAGCAGCTAATGTAGTTGGATAAAAGATACTACCTCTTTCCTCAGACTTTCATTCTATTGCAAGTGCATAAATGTTTGGATTACATCAGATTGCATCGCTAGTACAAGCATGTGTTTGTATCAATGATGTAACACAAAACTAATTTTCATTTTATTTTTAAGGGCTTTTCATAAAATCAAGAGAAAGACCTTTAACAGGGGTTTGTTACCTCTAAAAAAATTACAGTGTTCATAATACTTTGCAATGAATTTGATGTTGGCAAGTACAGCAGCACATCACTGACTTCAGAAGAAAAACACGGTGGGTGAAATCTGGCCCTTACTGTTATTGCCGTGCAAAAGCTGGCTGTAAAACAGTGCAGGGTTGGCTGAACATCAGTGACAACAAATATTCTGGCACAATTGTTCAGGACGGCTGAAGGCACTCATCCATGGCACAGAAGAAAACACACTGGCATTGCTTTGGAAAAGATCAAACTTCCCCCTTGGTCAGTAAGTTGCAGATGGCAGCATATGTATTAGCAGGTGGGGAAGCTGTTTACTCTCTTTGGCTCTCACTCTGGATCCTGTTGGATGTTGCTGTGCTGCCTGGTGCCCATTCTGTATCCTAATTTGAGTGTTAGTTGAAACAAAGCCCTTCATTTACACAGTGGATAGGGCTGAAAAGCCTCTTCATGTCTTGCTTTCTCTCTGCATCTCTGCCGAGTGCTGTTCAGGCTTGTTCCTAAAGATTTGTCATTAAATTACAAATCTGGCATTGCTGGAGAAAAAATAATTTTTTTTCAGCAATCAAAAGATAATGTCTCATCAAGAAATCAGAAGGAAAGGCATGGAAGGAGTCCTTAGAAATAAAACCCAATCAGTTCTGAAGGAGTGGAGACCAGCTGGTGTTGGGTACTACAATCTAATATTCTTTTACTGTCCACCCCTTCTGTACCACCGTAATCTGCTCTCAATGAAAGATTAACTTCTAGGCTAAAGCTAATTCTTTTTCAAATCTGAGCATATTCCTGCAGTCGTTAGGGCTTACCACACATTTCTTTGTGTTTTTTTCCTTTATACCTGAAATTAAAAGCCTCTTTCATTCACTTTCCTGCAGGAGGCAAGCCCAGGAGAGCAAGTCAACCTGTTCTCTTGAAACTCTCCAAAACAGAGAGCACAACCTTAGTTTGGAAAGAATCTTTGACTCATGATCACATGGAAGGTCTTCCTTCAAGATGTCTGAAATTTGTGGGGCAGCAAAAGCTAATTAAAAGCAAAACTTCTGCTCATTTTAAGCAGTGAAGGTACATATGTTAATGTCTCCTAAATGGTTAGCTGTCCTCAAGGCACTGTGTGTGGCCAGTGGAGAGAAGAGCAGTTTTCTACTTCTGTCTTCACTACTGTCCTGCTGCGTGTCCTTGGGGAAACTGGGGAAACAAATAAGTGCTTTTCCTACCTGTAAAACAGTGATAATGACACTGACCTTCTTTGTAAAAAAGCTCTAAAAACTAGGGATAAAAAGCATTATATAAAAAGTAAGTATTATTATTGTTGCCCCTAGCAACTAGCAGCCTGCTTCCTGACAGCCTCAAGAGCAGTTCTCAAATGACAAAAATCCCAGCCCTAATTTTCTTCTCACCGTTTTTACTTGTGAAACTCTATCTTTCACCTCTTCTTCCACTAATATATGCCAGATATGTTCTTACATGATGTAGAGCCTTAGAGGGTCATTCTGCCTCTGGCTGCTGGAGGGAAGGGAAGGCTGTGAGGATCCCAGACAGGTTTTGGGGTCCTGTGTTGCTCCAAAGATATTCTTGCACTACCCAAAGAGATCATAAACTCTTTCTAATCTGGTCTAAATTTCTACCAGTAATTCAAAAGGTAAGTTGAAGGACAGAACTATAAGCAGTGAAAAATGTTATCATTTTACTCCCACCAAAAATCAAAATCTGTGTTTTTGCAGGCATACTTTGTACAGCCTGTCATTCCCCTGTGAGAAGTGATGGGAGAAATGCTTGCCACACTGACTCTAAAAGCAAATGCTTTTAAAATTACAGAGTTCATTCCAAGCTTGATAAAGGTATATTAATATATGTTATGACAGGAGCTGTGTCAAATTCCATGATAAAATGAACAAATCAGGAATATGCTCACATTTTAAGTTACAGGACTGTTATGAAAATGTATTTCCTGCTAAAACAGTGCACAAGAAAAAGACATTGAAGTTGTGACAAAACACTGTCAATTCTTCGACTTTTACTGGTGATCTGAAATTTGCTAAAAAGTACTTTAATGAATTTTGCTGGAGTGGGTGAAAGGTGCAGAGTGTTTTGCTTTGAATGGGGATGATGGGGAACAGGGAGTAAAAGGAAAGAAGTACATGTTCCTGGATTTCCTCTATTGCATGGTGCCCTGTGACAGCCAGTGGGATGATTCCAAGCAAAGGCACTCACTTCCCCTGCAGAAATAACGTCAACATGATTTCTTTGGAACACAAGAACATTGATATTCACAACACTCCCTCTTTTCTCCATTTTCATTTATGTGAGATTTTAATGAAGATGCAAGATCCCAAATTTGGAAGTGATTTTTAAGTAGAGTTAAGGCCAGATATCTCCTTGTTTGAATTATGATTCATGAACTGAAACTGAAGTGTAAAATATACCTTCAACAACAGGATGCTAGAACAGCATAAAACAATCTGTGAAATCAGATTGTTTTATATCCTCTGGTTTGCACTGAGTTGAATCTGTCTTGTGTTCTGCCATGGATTTTTTCCTTTTAGATGGGCATCTCTGTTTGATGAGGTGTGGTACCTAAAGGTCACTGTTGGTTAACCTTATAGATAATAAAGAGGGGATTTTTTTTTAATATCTGCATATATATACACTCACCCATACTTGTAGAACAAAAAAACCATACAAAATAATATCCATGTCACGTTCCTGAAATATTAATCTAAAATTAATCTCTTTCCCATTCATCTTCCCATAGGGGAGCAAAAAAACTGATGTCCCCATTCTGCTTTCTTTTTTCTTTCTTAACTGTTGAAGTTTGTCTACAAATTCAATTGTAAAACATAAAATGTAACAATGCTCCAATATGCAATGACCCAAACACTTATGTGTGCTGTCTGCTTAGCACAAGTGATTAGTGAAGTGTAAATGTAACTTTAAAATACAACTTTCAGTGTAAATTAGACCACTAGCAGTTGAAATGCCTTTGGTAGAACAAAAGGTTAATGTCTGTTGCCATCAATTCGTAAGAAAAACACTAAGGGAAAGTTTGGGTTTTTTTGTTCTGTGTGTGACTATTCTGTTCTGAAGAAAGCCATTTAAAGAAAGGACTAAACATTTTCCGTATTTTCAGGTATGATGGTAGTTGCACCTAGGCTGCTTGATCTGGCATAAAGAGGAGTCTGTTTCAGCATTTCACTGGAAAATATAACCTTCTGTGGGAGATTGTCTCCAGCATTATTTTTTACTGATAAGACCTTTTATCAGAATAAGCTGTAACTCTATGAGAATGGTACAAAATTCAGTTTAACTGACAAAAATAGAAAATACATAAACAGTAATAAACAAGACCTCCATCAAGCTGGAATGAATTTTTGTTTGTCTTTTTTTTTTTTTCCTGGAACATTCACTTGACATTTTTCTGTGTTCATTTTTACTCCTTTTTCTCAACTTATTTGCTCTTAACCCTGGAGAGAGCCCATTCAAAATCAATTTAAGTCTGTTCAGAATGATCACTAAATCTAACAGTATTTCCTTGGGAGTTACTAAATTTAACTTGGTCCTTAGCAGTCACAAGTAGTTTTTCTGCACAAGATCATGAGTTAGTCTTGTAAACTCTAAGCTTTTCCAACTGCTTCTTCTCCTTTGCAGTGAACTACAACAGGTCTGAGTGGCAGAAAAGTAGACCCTTGGTGAGATTAACACAATAAAAATTATTTTTCTCCTTTCTCTTGAGCCACTTCTAAGGTTCCAAGGACTTGAACTCTCCAGTGAGACATATCTGAGGTATTAGGCAGTCCCATGGGTCCAGAACTTTGCTAAGCACAGTTGGCTTCACAAAGAATGAAGATGTGCATAACCATGAAATGCCTATCACTTCTGTTCCTCAGTTCTCTCACAGAGAGAGGAAAATCTGCGGAAGCATCACTGGAAGGAATTCTGACCTCTAGTCTCTGTCTTTGCTCTCTGATGCTTAACCATTATGGCTTATCCCACTGTGTCAATCAGCACTTCTGCCCATTATTGGGCAAATATTGTTTGCTTGGTCTATCCTGGTCTTTTTTGTTGGACCTTTTTTAAGTTGTACCCATCAATGTCACTCGTCTTAAAATGTCAAAGGAAGCTAATAACTTCATCAGTACCATTTCATATTGGACAACTCAAAAACATTTTCTGTGTCAGCTAGCTCCTTCCACCACACTAGGGTAGTAGTATCCATGCTGGATCTCACACAGGTTTTCCAAATGTGGACCTGTCAAACCAATAATAGCCGTCAAACTCTAAGAGTCCTCTCATAACCTTAATTTCCTTCACTGTATCTTTGGGAATCTAAATACAACATAGCAGGATATAGGTTTGATGTTGTCTTTAGAGCTTACAGAAATCATATACCCATTTTTTCACTGATGGTTAAAAGGAGACGACCTATAAGTAATTGGGCTTCAAATTGAGTTGTCCAGATACCTGTCTAGTATCCAGTCTCCTTTCTT
This sequence comes from Ptilonorhynchus violaceus, assembly GCA_013397565.1. Taxonomy (NCBI): domain Eukaryota; kingdom Metazoa; phylum Chordata; class Aves; order Passeriformes; family Ptilonorhynchidae; genus Ptilonorhynchus; species Ptilonorhynchus violaceus. The sequence continues at coordinate 404,818 of VZRJ01001802.1, read as the reverse complement.
TCACCCTCAAAATTCCTGTTTAATCATTGAATGATGAACTTTGTTTATATTTATTTCACAAAAATATTGTTTAAATTACAAACAAATTTATGTACATAACTCCATCAGTCTGAATTTATTACTGGAAAATAGAAGCTATTTAAAGGGTGATCTGAAGTTTTTCTGCCACCTTTATAGTCTGAAAAGGTAGATTTCTGGATCTGCCAAAGCTAAGGAAGCTCCTGTTAGTTTACGTATTTGGCCCTTTGCCAGGGCCCGTTTCCCCTGTGAATACAAATTCCTCATCTGTGGTGTGCTTTATACTGTGTTGTTTAAAATATAAGAGTAAAAGAAGACCCATTAAAAAAAAACCCAAACAACAATTTTAATAGGAAAAATTGTTTCTGCAAATCAATTGGATGAACAAGCCCAAAGAACTACCAGTTAGGCATGTCGGGTGACAAGCTGTCAACTACTTTTATTCATTGTAAGAATGCTAGAAATTCCCAGCAATTTTGAGAAATTACTTGTTTTGCTATGTCAACGACATGAATTTCTATGATCTGTAAATCCATGGAGGTCATCTTTTAAACACATATTGCTTAGAGAAATACAGGGTTCAAGGCTAAAGCTCTCTCTCTTTAGTGGCAATAACTCATGGAATGAGATACCTAGAGTGAGAGAAAGTGAGAGAGATGCTCTTTTTTGTTGATTTTCTGGACTTTCTGCTCTCCCCAAAGCACCACAGTGGTACCATAATGGATACTGAGGACATGTCTGTACCAGAGCATTCTGTGAGGTGACCTATTATACTTCTTTCCGCTTTCTGTCACTGAAGAAAAACAAAACAAAAGAAACCCCAAAACACAGAAATAAGATTATTTCTATATGGAAAATATAATTTCTAAAGTAATTTTATGTCTTCAAGGGGGAAGAATACCTCACATCCTGTTTCTTTCATTGTGCCGTCACTAGTAGCCTCTTTGAAGTCACACTGGTACCTTTTGATGTGCCCTGCGCCTAGTCTTGGCATCTTAAAAACTTAGCCAACTCCATGGACATACATCTTGTCTGTATCTCTTCTTTCCTGACAACAGATTTTTATTTTCCTTTCTCCTGCAATTTTACTTCACAGATATGAATCTGATGACAATTTACAAGATTGCTGAAAGTTCTCTACTGTGTAAGATGGAAGTTTGGTGCACAATTTCTACAAGTCAAGGAAGTTTATCCTATATTTCTATTTTGGTTTTTTGGGTTTCACAACACTCTCTCTTCCTCTCTGCCCCATTCATTTCTCTTCAGAGACACAGTTTTTACTGTCCATTTACTTTTTCTTCTATCCCATCTTAAGGCAGTGCCTTAAAGTTATGGAAATTGAATTCAAAGGCTAATGGATTCCTATGTACTTTCACTTTGCCAGTAACATATTGAGAACATACACTCACTCCATAACTCTTTTGCTTTCACCTCCAAAAGACAGAAAACAGAAATATGAATTCTTATGTCATCAAGTTATACATTCATGCCTTGTTACTGCATCACATCCATGTACATAGCTGCCACATATTTGCAGGTTATTTTGACATTTCTGTGACACTAAAGTTTTTTGTTTGCAACATAGTGTTACAGACCTGACATGCAGCTCACAGCAAGCTATTCAGGTCCTCGTTTGGAACCACAATCACAAACACAGACATTCCTTTTCCCACAAAAAGGAGTTCAGCATGATGAAACTTGAGATACGTCCTTGGGGCTGGCAGAGTATGGTAGAAAAATAAAGAACAATAAAGAAATATTTTTGATAAATAATCTGGAAGTCAACATGGTAGAGAAAATGTTATTAGGCAAGAGTGTGTTCTCATGTTTGGCTGAAGGGTCCTTGGCTGCAGCCTCTTTATTATCCTCATGGTAAGAGATGAGTGCATCAGTAGTCCACATTTCATTGCCAATGTGTTTCTTAAGTTTCTTTCTGAAAAGACCTGAAAAATGGCTAAGTAATGTAGAGAAAACCTTAAAACATTATCATTTTGAACATCTGTATGTGTTGGTTTTCCCTAAAGTCGATATTAAAAATGGACATGCTGTGGATAGTGTACTTCCTATATCATTGACATAGTATTTTCTTTTTCATACATTTGAGGTTCTATATTTTTCCTTTTTAAAAAAAAAATGGATAAACCCTGCAACTCTGTTAGATAACAAGATCCACTTAAATTCCTTTTATTCTGTGTTGTGAAAAAAAATTGTGAATTGCAGAAAAGCTGATCGAGCAAATATATTTTAAACACAAATATATACTTGATGACTGCCATTAAGGCTTTGGGAAATATGCAAGTGTACACATTTAGTTGAAGGACTAGAACGTTAACATTTTTAATAAAATACTGGTTGGACTTTTTGTTTTTATCGTTTGGCTCAGTTTTATTTAAAAGAAACTACTAGTAATACGTCTGATTTTTCTAATTGTCTCAAAGCCCCAAAATAAGATTAGTATACAAAAGCCTTCCTGTCATTATTGATGTTCACTCAACTATTTAATTTTAATAAAGGTATATTATAAAACTATTTTCATACCTACCAGAATACACTTTAATAGTTCCTTAGATCCCCAGGTATATATCTGTTAATTCCTCTCAGTGGTCACCTGTTCACATAGGAAGGTGTGTGGGAGTGAGCTTCACCATGAAACTGTATTATTATGCCATATAGCAATACACGTTGCAAGTCAGAGTGCGTTTATTTATAATCACCTTTTCAAAATAGTTTTTCTGTTTTCTACACTGCATTCCCATTACAGAGCACTCTCTCCATATCGTTCTTGCACGGTACATTGCAACCAATAGTCCAATATAAGAAAATGCATTCAAAAAAGAAGGATTGCACAATGAGCAGCTTCCTTTGTTCGGAAAGATTGGACAGTTCTTTATGATTAACAAAGTACGTGAGTAAGTAGTGTTTTTATAAATACTAATTTATTTAATAAAAATACAAAAATATAAATATACATATATAAAAATAGGATGAATCAACACACAGACATTCTTTAACTCAATAAATATGGCAGTAATATTAATATTTTTAAAGTATATTTTTGAGATCATGTTACAATGCAGATGCACACCGTCCAAGATAGTAGGAAAGATAATGCAAAGCAATTTAAAAATATGGAGTTTTCATGTCATTATTAAAGGCACAAAAAGCCTTTTATTTTCTTTTCATTCCCAATAAAACCCTTTCATCTGAGGTTTCTAGGCAGAGAGGGTGAGTTATAGATTTTTAAAAATCTCAATCATTCATATTCATTCACGTTGACTTATTGATTAAGCAAACCCTTACTAAGACAACACCTATTTTTTGTAAATTTTTTATTCCCAAGTAAGAGAGAGTAGGCCACTTTATCTAGGAACATAGACATGAATTCCACTAACACTGACCAGGTCACAGATTACTTTCTCAGTCTCGATCACTGTCCTCTCCCCCATACATATCTGCTAGTTTTTTAAACCGAGGTCCCCAGTCACTGAGGTAATCATAGTCTTGGTTGCCTTCTGTGGTAAGTGATTCCAGGGAGCTGAGTGAATTTGCTATGGAATCATTTCCTTCATAGGCATATGTTGCTAGTGAATCATAAGGAGGGGCAGCTGGGTCTAAATCGTTTTCCTTTAACCTTCTATGAATAAAATCTTGGACATCGATGTTTTCCCAAAGAGGTGCAGTCCGCCTTATCTGAAATATTGTTTCTGGGATAACATCTCTTCTCATCTTACTTTCCTCCCTTGCTTCTGGATTTCTCAGTGTGCCAATGTCAAAAGCCTGGGTGTCTTCTTCCCCACCTCCTTCATCATTGTAGGTCACAATGTTGTCCCGAACATCATCCTTTGAGATGATCAAAGGTTCTTTCTTCCTCTGTCTTTTGAGAGCCGTAAACAAGACAACTAGTACTAAAAGGAAACGAGATGAATGAAGAAATGGGTAGTTAGAAACCAAATGAACGAGCAAATATTTTACATCATCTGTTGAACTGGAAAATTTTAAGTCTGAAATGGGATTTTTAGTAGGAAAGTAGTGATAAAAGCTATCTCCAAGTTGAAGTTAATAATAGAAAATATTAATGATTTTATAGCAGCCAAAAACTTATGCTATTTTTAAAACCCATAGGAGCAATGATCAAAATATTATGTATTTTAAATAGATTTGCAATTAAGCTGAAGTTGAAAAGCAAACAATACCTTACAATATCATACTCCTAAGGTTCAACTTTGATATTTTGTGAAGTACCACCTTTCTGGCAGTCGCTAAGGGCCCTTTCATCAAATGTAGTTGAATCTCCTCAGCAAAAGTTATTCACACTCTTGAAAGCTAGTGATTTAGGTATTCCTAAGTGTCTAATTCACTTTTGAGTATGGGATCTACAGGTCCTATTGAAAATAAGAACCTGAAGACCTTAAGCTATCAATATTATTGACAGAACTATTTTTGGCTTCAATGACCGCAAGAATTGAAATCCAGTCTTTGCTACTAAATGTTTCTTTTGAAAAAACATGATTCCCTTAGTTTATTAAGTGCTAGTTGAATATCTCTTTCTTCTGGAGAGGTTAGGATTGATAAAAAAATGAACCTCTACAAAGGGGGATGAAAAAATTAAGTTAGGATTTGTAAATTCCAAACACCAGGTTCTGGTGTCTAAATGCTATTGATTTCAGTAGGAATTCAATGCTTAAGTGTATTTAAAAATCTGAGTATCTCTATAGTAGCTGGAGTAAATACGACAGGCCAAAAAGACCATCTGTCAATGAGGCATAAGGGTGGTTACTGAACCATAAAATACAACAGTGCTGAATGTTTTTGTTGAGTCTTAAAAGCTAAGTTTTTACTCTGAATGACTTGACTACTGGTGAATAAAAGATAAGATTAGACATGCTACAGGTAGGGAGAGGGGAACTGAGATCTTCCACATGCCATAGTATAATATTGTGAATATAATGGCTGTTCTGTTCAGTGAAAAAAACACTTGGTTTTTTAATTTGTATCTTACAGAAGCCATTTTTTCAAGTTTTCATAATGCTAGATGAGAAACTACACACTTTACTAAGTTTAAGAACTCCATATACAGGACAAGGGCAAATCACTGACAGGTTATTATGAAGAAGTGTCTTTCACAGCCTGGTACATAATATGTCTCTCCTATGCTGGGCATGTTGACATCAGTCTACTATTATAATACACATTATATTATAATTATATAGTGTATAATTTAATTAATTATTATATATTAATATATATAAATTATATAGCGTATAATGTAACATAATTATGTAGTGTATTATAATACACTACACCTTGTTGAAATATTAAATAAGATGCTGACTATCACACTACCGTAGACTAAAAATTCTGTTTAGATGCTCTACAGCCACATGTTTCTTTGACTTAATATGTATCTGTAGTGCTAAGTAGAGCAGGGCCTCTAACCCTGGGGCCGAGACACTCAAAGTGGCCATACTTGTTCTGCATAGCAATGGTCCCTGATTGTCTTCTGAGTCTCATGTACTATTGCTGTGGCCCTAAGGCACGTTTTGAATTTTGATAAATTCAAAGTTTAGTACAGATTACTTCAATCTGTGAGCAAATAAGGGCATGTGTTTTATGCTCCATTTTTTCACGCTCTATGTTAGGGCATGAAGGATGGCCTTTAAGATGCAGAGCCTGCTGGCATGGTGTTAAAACTATGCAAGGTCTGGCAGAGCTTGAATCACAGTTTGCTGCTGGAAGTGGTGCCCTGCAAGTTCTGCTGCTCAGACTGTGCTTGAGCAATATCCTGGGGAATCTGAAGTTGCTGATGTTGAAACCAGGCCAGCAGCAATGCCTGAACCTAAGCAGTATGGACAATCCATTCATTTGTCAGAACTGATGTATTCTCCCTTCCCTAAGCCAAACAGTACAGATACAGTTCCTAGATATTGTCCCTCTTCTAATATGTCCAGCAAATATTAAGAAGATCACAGAGGTTATCTTGAATCTAGTGTAAAAACTGGGGAAAAAAGTGATCTCTTTATAATTATATAAACTGACACCTATAGCTTCTCATTGACCCCTTGACAAGTTGTGTTTGCTAGGGCAGGTGGAAAAGGAAAGAGGTTTTCTGCAGAGATTTACTGAAAAGTAGAAATGATGGCACTTTTAAGGAGGCACTTCTCCAGTGAGCAAAACATGCAAGTTGCAATTTTGATGTTCTTAACACCAGATTAGGAGCCAGCATTTATTCGAGTTTCTTCATATATCACCACATCTTTCTAATGCTTTTACCCTCCAAACACCCATCTAACTTTTGTGCTCACATTCTATTTAATCAACTGTTCTCACTATCACTTGCAAGAAATTGAACATTTCTATCCTATGCTTTTGAGCTAAGTATTTTCTGAACAGAAAAACATACAAAACTTTTATCATTAAATAGCTAATATAATTCATAACTTTTAATCATTGTAAACTTAGCACTCACTTTCAGAATATTATTTTAAAGTTCTGGATCTAAATGAAGCTCTGATTATGGTATGAATATTACTCAAATGAGCATTACATCTAAAACTGACCCTATATTTTCGAATGTATTTAATCTAAATAGCAGAGTCTCATTCTTTTCACACAATCTTCTAAAGACTAATGATGATATTTTTCTGCTGGGTCATGTGTATTAGGGGTTTAAGAATATCAGGTCTCTAGAAGTGACCAGACCTTTGCCTAGTCAAGTAAACATCTCATCACAGGTACTTGCCTAGCAGGATAATGATGCAGAGCAGAATGGCAACCAGTGCCCCCGTGCTGAGGCCGGCAGGGAGGAGCAAGGCCTCGGCGTTGCAGGACTGCATGTTCCCCCGGCTGTCACAGGCACACACCCGGATGGTCAGCGTGCCCGTGCTGCTCTGGATCGGGTAGTCGTTGTCAAATATTATGATTGGCAGAAGATAGGTACTCGTCTTACTACGGCTGTATCCATTTCTTCTGGTCATAATTCCTGCTGTGTTATCTAGAATGGGAAAGCAGAATCAATAAATTTTTCTGGATTAAGTTTTATGTGATATTGGGGAGAGGGGTGGTAGGGTCAGCAGTTACCTTTGTTGTCTACAACAGAGAAGTTTGGATGAACAGCAAATTCTGGCACCAACTCAAAGAAAAATTTGTGTCCTCGAGGAGGCTGATCTTTGTCAATTGCACTCACAGTCTGTATCAGCTATAAAGAAAAGAGTATTTCATGCTCTTTCAGAAATCTTGTGTTTCAATTCTCTGCTTTTCATGTTCAGTTAAAATCCAGTGAATCTCTATCTGAAGACACAAACTGATGTCCTAAGCCAAATGTTTTCCTCATAAACACAGTAGAGGTTATGGTAAACAATTTGTCTTATTGTTTAAACACATAACTAAGGATGAAAAAGGGTCCAATCCTCACTGCAAAACAGCCATGTGCTTTGATTTGTACTCAGTACCTTGCAGTCATACAGAAACATTTGCCCTTCTGAATAAGCCATAAACCTCTTGTGGCCTCATGTAGCAATGACAGAGAGTACTGTGTAAACCAGCTGTTAAGTGGGTCTAATTCTCAATCCACCTCATCTGCTCCTGGTGATAAATTGCAGTACTGCACTGGCAGGATGCTTGATTCTCCTGGGGTAATAAAAAGAGATGCTTTACTCCCTCCTAAATTGAAACCTCTGGCTGTGGAGCTTAATAGCTGCCCTAACAAGGCCACTCAAGCCCAGCTGGGAAAGAGTGATAATAATGCCAGAATAGGGTCAGAGCAGAGAGGACTGGAAAAAGAGAGGCTTCAGCAGTACCTCTGGATTGCACAAGCTTTCCCGTTGCACCAAAAAATGTGCAAATATGTGTGCTCACATATATGTAGACGTACACATATGCTAGCAATTTGACTCTTATATCTGCTGCTGGACTAATAGAGAGAGGCTAAGGGAAACAACTGCAGAACTGAGGAAGGAAAAGCTACCTGGGAATAGCTATGGTTTTATGAATTGACTTGCAACAGTTAACACCATGCCATATTGCATGAGTCACAGTAACTCCAGAAAGCTGTATGAGTGGCTGTTCTGTGCTTTGCCCTTCCTGGAGGGTATCACACTAGAGAGCAACCCAGAGTCCACCTTGGCTTGCTAGGACATGTGTGCATTCAATCACAAGATGACAAAAGTTGGTGGCCTAAGAACAGGAGTAAGTCTCAATTGAGCATGCTATAACTTGGTACAGGTGCATTTCTATGGCACCTAAAGGCAGAATGAGTTCAGCAGTCAGACTTTTTCTTTCAAAGCCAAGAGGGACCCGATGACTGTCTTGAGTTTTCAGGTTTTTTCGGTGTTCAGGGTGTCTTGAAATCCCACAGATATCAAAGCCACTTGTTGTCAAGGACTTTGTGGCTTGTTTTTCTCTTATTTCCAGGGAAGGTGCAGCTTGACTTCTTCAAGAAATATGGTAATTGACAAATAGCACTAATACGATCTTTAAGTTTTGTGCCAATCAAATAAGGAATGCCTTTTTTTTTGTACTCTCTCTGAACTTGAGTGGGACTTGAGGATACAGTTAAATTCTTAAGGCTATTTAGTATCTAAAAGAATAGAACATTGTATTAGGGAAACATAATTCTAGGGCTACAATGCGGTTTTTTTAATGGTATTGTTCAGAAACCTGCTGCTACTAGTGCTGTACTACACCGTGAGTGTTAAACCCATTTTTTCTAGTTAAATTTGGGATACTTTGACCACAGTTAATAATATTAAATTGTAATTAAAAAACAAAAAACAAAACAAACAAAACAAACAAAACCCCAAACCGCAACACAAAAATAGTTGGGAGGTCTGAGTTTAGCTCATTCACTTTCTAACAGCTCCTTCTAAAACCAAGCACAACATATTTTTTATAATTTCTTTTTATTTTTGAGGCATATTGAGGAATTTGAAAGGTAATGTGTGAACATCAGCCTTGCACAAAAGGATGTGATTATGCTGAAAGCAGGATTATGAAGTTTTCCTCAGTGTAATTAGAATAGTAACTACATATTAAAATAGCTTCGCTTTTAAAGCGTTTAACAATCATTGCACTTTAGATTATTATTTTTTAAAATTTTTAGCTGTTTCCCAAGATTAGTCATATCCCTGTTCATGGTGAACCCTCCTGCTTAGTGTGTTTCTAAATCTCTGTTTATGCCAACATTTTTCCAATGTCCAATTGCTTTTGTCTTTTCTGTAATCTGCCTCTGAGAGGGTTAGTACAGAAAGCAAGACCAAGATGGGGTTTAATTTTAATTTTCCACAGTTTAATAATGTTGCTAAAAAGAAAAATTTAAAAAATCATTCTGAGAGGGCTAAGATACCAAATTTAAAAGAGAAAATTTTCCTTTCACATTAGCATAAGTTTGAAAAGACAGAAAAAATGGAAAAGGACCAGAGAGAGAAGAGAATTTGAGTAAGTGACAATGTTTGTGCAGTTTGCAATTACTTGTTGAAAAACTCAAGGAGAAAATATCCTGATGTAATAACTACCAGAAATTGTAATTGAGTTCCTTGGGTCTTTTTGAGATGTAATCAGTGGGGTGTTTGTAAGATCTGGATTTGATTCCCTTCGTGTGCAAATCACATGGAGAAGCACAATTGCACCAGGAATAGACAAACCTAATTACAATGAAATATTAATGTTGAGGGTAAGACTGATGAAGAAGGAAAAAACCCAACCTTACTACCTGATCAAACTGTTGGCTGCATAAATTGAGAACCAGCTGTTCACCCACCAGAAAAGATGGGAGATTAAAAGAACAATGAGAAATCATGATTGCAGGTGAATTGTTCCAAATAATGAACAGGTGAAAGGAAATTAGAAATGTTATCTAATTAATGATTTTTTTTTTCAGTTATACAGCTGTAAATAAAAGTCAATGAAGTCACTGATAATCACCACAGAAATGAAAGTGATCTGGCTATTTTTAAGTATCACATTTATATGAAAAAAAAAAAATAGTAGTCTTTTGTGTACATTTTATAATTTCATTTTGGAAATATGCTCATCCATTTTGATGCACTTATGGACACTGAGTTATGATCACTCTTCACCAGGACTTCAGAGCAAGCTCTCTGATGCTATAAGATTTCTGATGGAAGAGTTATTTCAAGAAAATTACATTTATTCAAATATATTTCAAGCATTTCAGGCTTAGAGAAGATAAAGGCATTCCCATTCTTTTCTTTCTTTCATACTTTCCCACATGAATGAGTGCAGTTTAGAAAATACAGCATTATTGTCACTTTTCTGAGGGCTGCCTATCCATGTGCACTTCTGTGTGTTTAAAAAAACAGTCTCATACTCTTGAGTAGATCTTAATAGGTGAATTCAAGTTTTCAGGGGTCACTTTTCTTTGAGGGTAATGAAAATTTAAACATAAGCATTAACATGAAGTTTTCTTTGTTATATTCAGAACGAGGTTTGTAGCAGTTTGACAATGTTAAATGAGTAGCAAACGAAGAATTATTCCCAATGGAAACGTTTCTTGAAGATCTTGGGACCAGAGCTCTTCAGCCATGCTGTTTAGCAGTGCTCTGACAATGACCAGTCTTTTGGTACAGATGCTCTTTAATATTTTTGTCAATGACACAGAGAGATCAAGTGCACCCTCAGCAAGTCTGGAGGGCACATGAAGCTGAGCGGTGTGGTTGACACAACAGAAGGAAAGTGTCCCATCCAGAGAGACATGGGAAGGCTTGAGAAGCAGGCCTATGAGAATCTCATGAAGTTCAGTGAGTCCAAGTGCAAGGCGCTGCACCGGATTGGGGCAATCCCAGACATGAGTACAGATTGGGAGAAGAAATCATTGAGAGCAGCCCTGCAGAGAAGAACTTGCGGATTCTAGTGGACAAAAAGCTGGACATGAGCCAACAATGTGCACTCAGAACCTGGAAGGCCAACTGTATCCTGGGCTACATCAAAAGAGGAGTGGCCAGCAGGTCAAGGGAGGTGATTCTACTGCACTGCTCTTCCCTTGTGAGATCCCACCCGGAGTACTGCGTTCAGGTCTGGGGTCCTCAGCACAACAGAGATGTGGGTCTATTGGAGGGAGTCCAAAGTAGGGAAACAAAGATGATTAGGGGTCTGGAGCACCTCTCCTATAAAGACAGGCTGAGGCAGTTGGGGTTGTTCAGCATGGAGAAGAGAAAGCTCTACAGAGAATTTACTGTCATCTTCCAGTACTTAAAGGGGCTTATAAAAGAGAAGGAGATTGACTTCTTACACAGGTAGATGGTGATAGGACAAGGGGGAATGGTTTTTAACTAAAAGAGGAGAGATTTAGAGTAGATGTTAGAAAGGAATTCTTTACTCAAAGGATAGTGAGGCACTAAAACAGGTTGCCCAGAGACATTGTGAATGGTCCATCCCTGGAAGAGTTCCGAGCCAGGCTGGATGGGGCACTGAGCAATCCAACCTGTCTAGTGGGTGACATTCGTGGCCATGGCCAAGGGGGTTGGAACTAGATAATTTTTAAGGTACTTTTCAAATGATTCTAATATTCTATTTATTTCTTTCATAATGAAGACAGAGATTCTGTTAAAGTGTTTGGACCTATTTCCCACAGAAATAATTTTTTTCAAACATGGAAATGGTTCGATTATAATACTGTTTCGTGTTGTTTGGGTTTTTTCTCGCTGTGATTGTAGGGCCATTACTTACACCACAGTCAAAACTGGGATTGTAGTTTATGTTCAGGTTATTTTATAGTTACTCAAACTCATGCCTGAAAAAGTAGTAGTGAATGAATGGACTGCCTAGAAACAGATTCCTTACGTGTATCTCATACACCCTTAGATAAAGGCTGCTCTTCAGTGTTCTTCAAGCTGTTTTAAAGACAGCAAGGAAGTAAAAGCTGGGTGGGGGAATTCTGAAACAGGAAGGGTCCCTGTGAACTTCGGAACATGCTTTTAGTGTTCCTGAGGCTGCATTTGTATACACTGAGAGCTGCACAAGTAGAAGGCTTTGGTCATAGGCTCAGCCTTGGGAATACCTTTAGAAGGAGTATAGGAACCATTAAAGCAAATTTTGAGCTTTACCAGCACAGAGGTCAGCATCAGTGTGTGCTGGCTTTGCATGTCATGCGAATAAACAGCAGTTGCACCTTGACTCCAGGGTACACTCTTTAAAAATACAGCCACATGCTTCAGACAGACTCTTGAAAAGTCCCTTGAGGAAAGATGAGGTCCATGGGTGGACAAATACCATGTATTTTCAGGTTAAACATTTCTACTAATAAAAAAAAAAAAAACCTGAGAAAAATAGAATGTCTGCAAAGAATTCTGCTGCTACTTCTTTTTGAAACAGTAACATATTAGTGGTTGCTATTTTATTTCTAAACCATTTGTTTGGGGTTTTTTCCAAATTCCTTCTTTCAAAATTCACTATAAATGGTGAAAAATAATGTCACTTGGTCAGGAACTTAAAGATGGTTGATGTTGTAGACTGGCTTTCTGGAGTTTTAAAGTAATATAATTATCATATAGCATAAAAATTGTACTTCCAGTCACAAAAGACCTCTGGAGACAGACATTGTTAAGCTAGAGATACAGTAACTAGGGCTGAATTTTGTTGCTTCCATCTGCAACAGAAAAGAGTTGCAGAAGGGTAGGCCTTCGGTCCACTTGAGTCATTTGGACTTTCATTCTTGTTATAATATGCTCTTAGTTAAACCTGCTTATTGTACAACAGACAAATGTCTCAAATGTCACTTAACTACTTTCAGCTGCTTCTGAGATTAGACATGAAAAATTTCACCAAGAACTTGAGAAAGGAACATCTGGGAAATTTTAGTGTTTGTTTTTGTCTAACACATTTTTCAGAGGTTATATAGGAGAGAACAGAATAAATTCTGAATTTCAGAACACAGGCTTTCCTGCAAGTTATTGAACTTGTTTGGCACTGCAAGTGTTTCTCTAGGAATCTGGAAAGAACTCACCATTTTGTCTGCAATAAACTACAGGAAAAAACCCACTATGAGAGAGAGCGTGTTTTTCACAATCATGAGAACATAGTAGTGTGCAAATGCTATGGGGAAATGATGGAAGAACAGCTTTGTTTCTCCTGTCCTTTCTTTCTCTTGCCCCTTTTCCTGTATCTGGAAGGCTCAATCATAACTTATCTTGAATCCTGCTAACAGCACAGTGTAAATGTGTGGGATGAAGATTATGTAAAAGACGTAACTATATGGTTCATAGGAGTGTTCAAAAATCAATCCACCTGTCAGTGGATGTCCATCTTGTCATTATGCGGCTTGAGTTATCATGCAGGTACAGACACAATTCTAGGCTGTACCCCTGTAAGGTGCTAGCTGCAGAAAACAGCCTCCATCACACGTGTACAAGCTTGAATAGATGCCTGCCACTTAACAAAGCTTCGTGCTCAGTAATGCAAAGCAGTTTGGTTTCCACATCTTGGCTCTGCTCCACAAAAGTGTTGGCAGTTTTAAAGCAGGACTGAATGCTTATCAAAAGTTGGAAAACTCTCACTTGAACTTCAATTCTTACTTCAAAAGAGAGAGAGACTGTTAGCACGCCTCTCTAAAATAAGCCAATAGGTGTCTACCTAGTGAAGCAGCTACAATGTATATAAAGTCATGACTGATAGTTAGGAATGCACACTTGAGAAAAAGTGATCTCTCTCTGCTCTATTTTAAATAGCGAGGGAGGGTATGGAGAGTAATGAAAAGAAAAATCAGCCAGCTCTCTGAAGGAGGAAACAAACCTTCTACATTCTGATATCCGAGAGCCCCTGAATGGCAGGAAAGAATATAACATCAGTGGGAAAAAATAAGTGACCTGGGTTGCTTTCTTGATGGGTGTAGAAATTAGCTAAATTTTTGCCAAGAATAAACTATGCAATAAACTGTGGAGCTAAATTTCTACCAACAAATTGTTCAGTTAAATCAGTCTCTTTCTGAAGTAAATCTTCCTGGTTTCCATGGAGAGGACTCATCCTCTAATCCAGCTAAAAAGACCCAATTAATTCCCGTGACAAGGGCATGAGAAAACTTGTACAAAAACCTTCCCCACAACAGTCCCTGGGGCTCCAGGATTAGGGATTTCTAAATTGCATGAGAGGAAGGCTTCTTCCTACTTTTCTTTAGCCTGTGTACTAGCCAATGGAACGAGATTCGCATGGTGACCAATATGTTCCAACATAATGAACATAGTTTTTTATTAACCTTTAGTGATAAGGTTTCTCCCCAGTCATAACATTGGTGTTTGCAGACAAAAGAGGAGAGACTCTTTAGGATTTTCTTTCCTCTGACCCTCCTAAGGCTATCTGAAAAACACAATGAGTGCAGCCTCTGATATCTGTTGATGCTGAGAACTGGTAATGTCGCTTGTTGGCAGAGAACAATATTTGATCATTGTGACTGCTTCCTGATGCACCTGAGACTTAGAGAGCAGTGTGATAAACAACTGGTTCCAGTCAAAAAAAGTCCCTACAGTTTTCATAGACTTTTCTATGTATTTTCCATACATAAAAAAAGACCTCATCTTGTTCATCTTCCTTCAAGGAATATTTTCATAGACTCTTCTGCTATGGGTATCAGAGGTAGAAGCAGTGCTGTGATGTGACAAGAAGCAATAATGATTCTGATAAGACAGCTGCTTTAGGTGATCTCCAAAGTAAGACAGAGTAGTATTAAATGAACCCAGGATTCTATATGTTTTTATATTATAGGGTGACTTCTAGACATGAGCAATACAGGCTCTCTGGAACTTAACATCTTTGGCCAAAATATTCAAGTTCATATCTCTATCTTCATTGCTGTTTTTAAGCACCAAAATAAAAGTAGTCTTATGTACTGAACGTAGCCTGTTTTCTGAAATACTAAGTCAAATATGTGTAAATGTCCAGACATGAACTCAAGTGCCTGTCTTGAGGAACCCAACTGTTAACAAATAGAAAAACAGTTTGAATTTCTCATTTTTTTGTAGCTACACCTGATGCACAATGTCCATTTTTGTAGGTTTTTGCAATGAGGGAAAATAATTGCTGAAGTTACATCAGTAAACCAGATGTATGGGCAGTCTGAACAGAAACGTGCCTATCTAATGGGTATCTGTCAACTCCATTGTTAGGGAAGCACAGAATTTACCAGAAAGGTAAATGAAATTTCATATATTAATGGATATTTCATCAAGTATGCTAGACTAGATAGAAACTGGGTTGAGGAAACTAACAAGCAGTATGCCTGGATTGAACCTCTTCAAATATATGACAAAACCTCTGTTTGCTGGTGGACAAAATTGCACAAGATTAATTTCAATTAGACCTTCGTTTGTAAGGTTTGCAACCCTTCTTTGTGTTATGCAATTAAAATACATGACTCACTTTCCATCAGTTGTTATACTGAGATTTTAACATTTATTGGCCTCAATTTTATCTTGTGCAATGGCACATTGTTGCACAGACAGAATTCAGGTTTTATGGCAGCTGTTTAAAATTAATAGCTAGAATTATCTGAGTGTATTCAACCTGAAAAAAAACCAACTTATAAGTTTAGACCAAAACTATACGGGTATAATGGCCAAAAGTTTAGGGAATTTTTGTGCCTTCTATAAGGCTTGAACTATATTCCTAAGTGACAATTTATGTCACTGATGAAGACAGGATGATATGATCATAAACCTCAGTTTATGTTGTTGTGAAAAGTGCTCTCTTTTCATTTTCCTGATATTATAATTCCTTCCACTGTTTTAATTTAATTCATCATTGCCTTTGATATGTATATTCAGCTATTTATGTCATTTACATGAAAAATAGGAAAACTTTCTTAAAAAATAATGAAAAATTGTCAAGTACCTCTTCAAAGCCAAGTGATTTTAATAAAAGTATCCTGTCATTCTAACCCATTTTGTGTAAATTCTGATATTAGGTGTAAAGAGTGAAAAATAAATAGAACTGAATGCAATGTCCCAACAATCTATTGTATCCTCTTTTTCTCCTTTTCTTTTTCTTTTTCTGTCTGTTAAACTATTCATAAAACATCATTTGAACTGCAACTGATAAATTACATGTTCTTGCTCTGCAGAGAATTCTGAAGTACCTGGAATTCTATCTAAACTCATCTCAGGTGCCACCTCTTTTACTTTCAGTGCAGCTTCTGTGACTGTTAAAACACTGGGCAGCAATTTGGGTAAAACATGAGTATGCTTCCTGATGTGTACCCATATCACCTATCTTTGTAAAGGCTTTGCATGTTGTATGGTCACTGTGCTCTAACATAAAGCAAAATATTATACATTCCTATCATTTCCACATACTTTCTGTGAAGTCAGCCAGCTTTGGCTGGATGACGACAGCATAAAGCTAGTGGGATATGAGGATAGACCTAAACTGAGCCTAGGGCTTCATCCTGGCCTGTCTCTCCTAGAGTAGGAACCCACTCATGTTTGTGCTAGCGAAAATAATGATCTCAAGCTTTTTCTTCTAGTCAAAAAGGAATCAGTCTAGAGAAGAGACTCACGCATGGTCTTAGGTCTATTCTTGAGGGACAATCTCAAGGTACTTTATCTGCTACTAAGTCCAGTTCTTTGGTAAACATGTTCAGAATTAAAAAATCAGAATACCATACATCATTTTTCACTGGATTTAAAACTGAAAAACTGACTGGCATTAGCGTAAATAGAGGATGATGTAATGGCAGCAATATTACGAGATTTCTGTAATATGCTGGCTGAGTTCTATTGGTTTGTCTGCTTACTCAAATCCAAATTATCACTTTATTTTATCATCAAATTTTTCCTTGTCTTTTTAGATTTTTACAGAATTGCTGAGATAGTTTAGAAAGGGATATACAAAATCTTTGGCCAGATTCAACTCAATACCAGATTGAGATTTAACTTACAATGGAAGCAGTTGCATTGCCTTTTATTTTTGAACAAGTTTATTACCCACGTCTTCTTTACTGAGACATAATAAAGATTTTCCTGCTTTGTGTACTTGAAGGTGTGGCTATATTAACGAAACCTTTGATACAAATCCAGAAAGAAATGGGATTATTGAACAGTGTAAAGGATTTTGTAGAATTATGCACAACTATTTCTGAAAATATTTTCTGATATTAGAAGTGGAAAGCCACTTTAAAGGAGCATTTTTTATTATATCCTATGTTATTATATTAGGATATTATCCTTCATCTTTTATCTCCCCCTCTTTTGAATCAACCCATGTTTTCTGTAGAAGATAGGAAATAAAGAAGCTGGGTTAGTTTGCAGCTGTTCAAATTAAGATATTTTGAAGCCTTCATGATGGCATCATAGCATAGTTTCATTACAAGTTCTTCGGTAACATAAGTGTTGGTTTACCTGTCCTGCTTTTGCATTTTCACAAACAAATGTTTCATAGTAGTTGGCAAACTCTGGTGCATGGTCATTTATGTCTAAAATCCGGATGAAAACAGGTATCTGGCTACTTTGTTTAGGATTATCTGGAAAAAAAGAAAATTATTTTTATGACAATACAAAGGGGTGTGTCAATGAAAATTATCCAACACATTTTTTTCCAACAGCTGTTAGAAATGTTCCATTTTCTTGAGCATACTATAACAATTATATTTCATTTTCTGCTGACATACATTCCATATACATATACAATTTTTTCTATTATAGTATACATATATATATACACATATACATATTTATATATATGTACACATATATATAAATATGTATATGTATACATTTATATATATGTATACATATATGTACACATCAGTACACTTAAACTGATTTGCATTAAAAACAGGTCACTGTGTTATTAAGTTGTATTCTATATATCAGTACAGCTAATGATTCATTCCAAAAGTTGTTTTATGAGGTTGAGCTGTTGAGAACATTTACCTTTTGAAATCAGTAAAGCAGTAAAAGTGTCAGTCAACAACACCACCACAAACACACACACATGCACACACACAGACACATGCACGCACAGAAAGCACCCCCAAATTAAAGTTGTCCTTTGTCCCCAAAATGTAGAAAACAAAACAATAGAAGGAGATATGCAGGATATGATCATCAATCGTTCGTCACAAACCTCCAAGCTCAAGCTATTGCCAGTGAAGATTCTCACACTACAGATATTGAAAATGTAGAACGTGTTTGACCAAACAATGAAAAGCATTTAAGAGAAAAAGATAAAAGATATAAATCTTTCTGAAAATGGGGATATGATTAATCTCTCCATATTACCCAACTCCCAGGCTAAGCACATTGGCTCCTGGTGAATCTATAGGAAAAACGAAGGATGGGAGAAAAGTTTTTTCACTAAAATCAGTGTCTGTTTTCCCTTTGATGACTGTTGCCTCGAAAAAAGGTAGGCGAGAGACATCCATATGTAAAAGCATCCAACAGAATAGTAAAGAATCCAGGTGAAGGATTTAGGCCCATGGTTTGCTTCAGTCATGGAGGTCAAAGCATTTCCTCTAGTCTTGGCTTTAAACAAAGCCATGCTCTGAGATAAGTTAAAGCAGTTGAGGTAAAACATAATTTCTTCTCATTTACAGAGGTTGTTTCGACAATGTATTTGTATGCCATGAACATCTTTTTTTTTTCCTCCCACAAGGATTTTCCCAAAGACTTAGCTTGGGACAGAGCCAGTGCATCACACCTGCACCAAATTATTTGCTGTGAATTCTCAGGAAACCTGTTAACTTGTCCACTATATACTGCACGTGATTTTGTTGAGCCTGAGAGTTCCAAAGTATTTTTTCAAGAAGGAGCAAAGCATATCTTAAAATTATAAATTGAACTCCTAGATGTGCATCTAAAGATGCTCTGTCTATTGATAATATCTGAATAAGTGCAAAACTAATGAAACAAGTCATAGATACTGTAGAATTTAATTTTTTTCTCAGTTCTAATATGCTTCTGAGATAAATTTTATCTTCAACTTACTGATTTCAGTTGCTATGACAGTGATGTTGTGCCAGGGAGTTTCTTCTCGGTCAAGTGGCTTTGAGACGAATAAGGATCCATTTCCTGAATAGATGTTGAATATTCTGTCAAGGTCAGTGTGTCGATCCACAGAATATCTGTCAAGATACAGTACAATTGAGAATCACTCTCTCCTATTGCAGTCTCCGGTTTAGCTCACAGTCACCCCTAAAAGTTTTCTAATTTTAACTGTGCTTAATCAAGAACGTTTTCTTTACTACTAACCTAAGCTTTCGTGTAGCTACCTGCATGCTACAAATACTGAGAAACAATTTTAAGACTACTGAGCAGGATGAAGAGCAAATTATTATGTGGGCAGTTTGCAGATTGATATTTCAAATTACATTTTGGCTCATAAAGTGAATTCTGGAATAACAACTAAAAGTGAGAATACTTAGATAAGATTTTTTGCAAAGTAATTGTTTCTTAGAGAACTGTCACCGAGGGACACATATTGCAGATATAAGGAAGTATCAATTTATAAAAAACTGGTTTTGAGGTGTTACAAGAACCATTAAACTCAACAGAAAAATCTTTCAAGTTGTTGTTACTTTACATAAAAACTGTTAAAATCTTCTTTTATGATACTTGCTTTGGCTTTCTTCTTACCCAACAAGGAAAAATTTGTTTTACAAATTTTGCCTTTTAATTAGCCTGGTAGTTACTAGTCACTATCAGGTTAAATTGAGATTTTATACATAGCTTACTTTAAAATACTTTTTTCTCTTCCTCCTCTCACACCTCCTACCTCAAAGCATACTGCTGCAGGACGTAGAAGGCTTGTTCAGAAATGCAGAAATCAGTTTTCATAATCACTTGCATAGTAAATACGCAAATTTGAGTGCTGTGTTTGTCACTGCAGATAATAATAGCAAATTGATAACAATTACAGTAATTTCACAGTGCTGAACTCTTACCTCTAATTGTTATATCTTTCTTGCAATAATTTCTTATTCAATATACTGTGATCATTAAATAGTTAAGCTATGGAACAAGGATGTTATGTACAGAAGGCTGACTGCTATCAAGCACCAGGGAGCATAGAAATACATCATTTTGAGTGTTTTACATGGTATAAAAGCATAATTTTATGAACAGTTTGGTGAAAGTACTAGAACATGCTGGCAATTAAATGCTGACCTCTCCTTTCTTTTTACCTGGTTCCTGTAGGCTGCTCTTCAAAAGCATTGTCTGCACTGCTCATTGTGCTAATTAGATTTGCTTTCACAAGCTCCTGCAGATATTTCTTTGTTTGACACTTTTCAACAGCCCCTATGTGCTTAATTACTCAAACCTAATACCTTGCACTCTCATCCCTCTCTGTGCATGAGACTTGACCAACATCTAAAGCATTTTATATTGTGTAATGGCTTACTTTATTGCATTCTTTGCTATATCTGGATCTTGGGCTACAACCTGCCCAATAATGCTTCCTTCCTTGGCATCTTCATCTACATCTATTAAATACCAGGGTCTGCTGAACACTGGAGGTTCATCAATGTCTTCAACAGAAATTTTGACCAAAGCTGTGTCTTTAAATGGCCCCAGCTGAAGAAAACGAGGATCAGGATGAGTGTTGGTTGCTTCCACTCTTAGAGTATATAACACCTTGTTTTCAAAATCCAGATGCTGAGGAGCAAATAATAATAATAAAGAAAATTATGTCACTTTACAAAAAATGTGAGTGAGTTTTATAATGCTGAATCAAAAGTGGAAACATTTTTAGGATCAAAGGGTCTATATTTGAATCCATCTTGGGGAAGATGGAGTATATTAGGTCTTATTCGAGGCATTAAACAAATAAGGATTATTACAGGACAGCAAGGCAATTATGATCTCTCTGCCTACTACTTGTTCAGGCTTCTGAAAGAACAAGAGAGTTTGGCCTATATACAAATAGAAAGAAAGAAAGAAACAAGGAAGTTGTAATCAGTCTACAAGTAGTAATTGTGTAAAGTGTTATTTGTCTCATCTCATTGGTAGGAACAAGACCAATTATTAAAATTCTTAAATGCTCTCTGTCTTATTTATCTTTTCTTTACTCCTCCCTCATTACCTCCTACCCTTGATTGTTTGGCAACAGGAGCAACCCAGACTTGTCCCTGGCCTCCATGTTCCACAGTGAAAATAAAAACCATGAAGTCAGGTTTCCAATTTATGTGACATTTACATTATGCATATCCACATATGCGTATGTATATAGACATTCACATGTACACACATATACGTAAATAAGTATACGTTTCCAAATATGTTTATAGATCTATATTTTATATTTATGTAGGTATCAATTAATTGTTACTAATGTATTTAATAACACTAGAACTGAAAAGAGTGTTCAGAGTTCAACAGGCTGAAATCTGTAAAGCAACCAATAAATCTGTCAGAAATGGTATTTTGAATTAAATTTCTGCCAATATCTTTGCTCTTTGGACTTTCATTGATGTTATTTGTAACAACTGAAGCATCACCAAGATCAGACTTAAACCAAGACAGATTTTAGGTACTGGAGATAACTGGCTGCTGGACAGATTAGAGAGGGAAAGTTTAGCCTTGGGTGTGTAAATTCATCAAACTCCAGGTAAGCTTCCCACCCTTGTAAGTCTTACCACAGCAATCAGCTGATAAACCCCACTGTGAACTGAACCCCTCCAGGTTTTCACAGCCCTAATTTGAAAGTACTGTGTGTGAGACTGTATATATTGAACAGACAGCAGCCACTGAAATATTGCTTTATGTGAAGTGACATGCCAGTAAATTTCCCTCAAGACTTGAAAATAACAGATACCTGCTGAAGAAAGGGAAGAACAAAACTAATACAACAGCTCCTTGGCTGCCCGACCCCTTGTGAGATCTACCCTCCCTTCCCCTGGAAAAAGAAAAATAACTGTAACACCTGAAGAGCTAAGTACATATAAAAGAGAGGGAGAAAAAATAAACCTTTTTGACAGTTATAATCCCTTCCTGTGTGTCCTTGTCAGTGATGATATCAAACATGTCTGATCCATCCCCATTGGAGATGCTATACTCAATCTCTGCATTTTCTCCCACATCGGGGTCATTGGCTTTAATTCTGCCAAGGGGAGTCCCAGGTGGTGCAGATTCAGGAGAGCTGAACTGGTAGGTGCCTGGAAGAGCAAAATCAAGCATTTATTGTTTTCAGAAACTTTTTCCTTCTGAATAAAAACCATCTTCAATTTCACCTGGATTTTTAAAGTAACTTGAAGTTCCAAACACTTTAAGAAAAATGCTGCTAGTTATCACAATAAACTTTAAAAGAGGTTTTGGACATGATTGACAAACTGTCACAAAAATTTCAAGTTATTCTCCAAAGCCATTTAATACAGTGCTTTTTTTTTTTTTTCCCCCCCCAGTTCTAAGGGACAAAGAAGCTAAACAATAAGGTACTAGTTCTTACTTTGATTATTTAACATTATATATATACATATACATATATGTATATATTCTCTAGAAACGTTCCTACATATATTTAGAAATAGGAGAGGATTTTGTTTCGTTTTCTCAAAGCACAAGAGTTGTCGAAACCAGTGAGGATTTTGGAAAGAGACTAAAATAGAATAGCCTTTTCTTTTAATTCTTTTGAAATATATTCAAGTATGTGTTCTGTGTGAAAATAATTCATTCATCTGTTATTGACAATATATAATAAAAAGCCATGGTAGAGAGCATTTGGATACATGTTCATGTTAATTGCTATTGTTTTTATATTCAGGGTTTTCTAGAAATAAATCTGACTACACAGACATTTTATTCTTGCTTATGTGTATGAAAAGTGAATTTATACGTATTTTCTAACAACATTTGTAATAAAAATCTAATTATAAAGACAAACTGTAGCAGAAAAGGTATTAATCAGATGGACTTCTTGACCAGTAAGAATTAGACATTGAAGACCTTTCATCACTTGCAAGAAGAAAAAAAAATCTAAATCAGTATTTTCAGTTATTTGCCACCGAGAAAATGTAAAAAAATCTGATGTGTTCAGTTTATGCACATAACATGGCAGCATCTGATGTTTCTTGTGATCTGTTTTTTCATGTAAATTCATATTAATTTATTGAGTGAAGAAGCAGCACTGGAGAAATGCCTTAAGAGTCTGACAAAATTAGCTCCTGATAAAATGTGCAATCCTTATTCAAAGGTTCCAGTGAGAATACATAGAAATTGTATTGACTTGTAGTGAAGTACAGTCAACTACCCTTCTTGCAACTACCCTATTTCCTATATTTACATGGCCTTTTCCTTTTAAGACACCTAAAGGATCCTGAATGTTTCATTTAATACAAGAAATAGATCAAAATTCTGAGTGCAGAATGAGTTTCTGTCCCCAGTTGTAAAGACTAAGCACAAAAGAGAGTCACAGCAAATACTATATATTTATATAGATGTGTAGCAAAATGGAAGCTAATGCTTGATGCTAAATTGTGATTGCTGTTAAAAATTCAAGGTTGTAAGTGAAAACTCAGCAGTAGCCTGTTTGACTGCAATCCACAGAGATTAAAATGCATATTGTTCCCTTAAACCAGTCTGCAAATGGGATGAAAGGTAGGATTCCTGGCAGCTAAACCGTGAGTTTGAAGCCTTGAACCCTTGACAAATTTAAGGGTTTGGCAGCTGAGTCAGAAATACCATAAGAATAGATTTAATCATGGTACTTATTAGTCCTTCCAGATAAATACCTCCCTTTAGTGTTTTTTCGTTTGAAAGCATTCCTATTCTTGTGATGCTGTGTGAATGCTACACATTTTCATCATGTGAGATGGCTATTTGGTTTAGAGTACAATAGAATTCCAAATGTGTAAGGTTTTCATTATGGTGCCATTTAAACTCCATTTAGGCCTATGTCTTCTAATTGTCCAGGATTCCTTTCAGGAAACAAAACAAAACAGAAAACGCTTCTTCTTAATGTGGTCTGAAAAACCAGTACTTCACAGCACCATTTTACTTTCTCCCGTCCCTCTAAGAAGTTAATTCTTGGCTCTTAAATACCTTGATATTAACTGGTATTGCTTGCAATTGCTATTCACCCTCTACTTTGGGCAACATTTTCACTTATTTTTGCCTCACATGAGAGAAAATGTAAGACAAATGTTTTTGTAAGAAGCAAACCTCCAGAACAGATAGTTCTTTGAAGGTGTGCCCCGCTTCACAACTATCTAGGAAGAAATATCAAATCCTCCAGATGTTTCTCTATCCCTGGTTTCCTAGAAAGTGTTGAAAACCACCCTGCTGAGGAGAAAGAGAATGACAAGGGAGGATCACCAGCGAAATCAAAATTGCACCACTGAACAGATCCCACAGCAGGCCTTCTGTAGGCCATGCAACGTGCCTCAGTGATGTTCAAAGTAGAATGCTACACGGAATATCGTATGAGGCATCAAATTGTGTAAATTTCTCTATAGAGTACCAAACCCAACACTTATTGAAATAATCAGAAGAACTTTCATAGACTTGAGGCTTCCGCTAATTTTGAAATGAGAGCATCATAAGGAACAGAGACTAAGGAGACTGGAAACTTTAAAGTATTTTGCAGTTCTATACATTCTTCATTATGTCTTATTTTATTTTATTCAGCAGCGAGACTTACAATGCAGTGTACTATACTAAATTATGATTCAGGTTCAAGAATTTCTATTTGCCAAAATATTATAGGCTACATCATGCTGTACATGTTTAAAAAGCATCCCCCCATGAAATCAGACTGGAAGTTCAGTTAAAAATTGCTGTTTGAGTTGGCCATGTGAAGGTGATTCTCATCAAGTGCACTCTGAATGTGAATTCAAATTCTTTTCTTTATGAGGGTCACAGTACTTCCTCTCCCCTCTCTTCATTTAATGCAATGTGTTATCATGGATAGAGATTAAAAGAGTAATTTGTAATTCCAAGGATCTGTTCTTCTGTATTATCACAGTTTTCCAATATTTCTTTTTTTAAAAAATCTGCTCTAGCTTGACCAGTTTGTACTGTTCTGGATGTACTTATTGACATGGTACTGAAGTGCTTTTCAAGTCCGGGAGAGCGTTTTCTAAATCAGCTCTGTTTGTTCAGTCCTTAGTGGATCTGTAAAGAGAGCCAGGTCCCTCATCAGTGTGAACAAGCAATTCAAATTTTGTTATATGGACATTTTTCTGGCAGGCACTGAACTGAGGCTGTAAATTTCTCCTATCTGCAGCCTATCAAACAGTTATCAGACACTGACTGTAACAATGTGAGATTGAATTTAAACAGCAGCCTTAGGATAAAAAGATCTGCAGTGTGCTACCGTGAATCTTTCTGTAGTGTGTGGCTTTCTGCCATTTTCCATTTTTCTTCTACAGAGATATTTAATTTAAAAAACTTTATTGTGTCAGACTGGCCTAGATTATCAAAATCATTCAAGAACTGAACACAGATTACAAGTACCTAAAGCAAATGATTAGACTGCCAGCAGAACATACCACCTGATCAACTCCGTGCAACGCAGTACATTAGAAAACTTGCCAACCTATTTTCTTGCCTAAACATGTGGAACTGAAAGTGTATGAGAATGAACCCCTATATTTTGTAGTTAAATTTCTTTAAAGTCCCTACAGTTGGCCTAAATTATTATTACAGTTTATTCCTCTAAACAGAGTAAGAATGAGAAGCAGGTTTATCATTCCAAGAAATAATTTGCTATTACAAAAATGTAGGCAGAGATTCCCATCTGCCTTAGAAATGCTACAACATAAACTGACACAGCAGTGGGCCAATATTACAAAAAGAGTGATAAGAAAGAAGCTTCCGGATGGCCAAAGCAAACCAGATGATTGTGGAGAGGTTCTTTGGAAAACTGAACTATTGGATGCTCCGTACTCTGGGGGAAGCGAGGTGGATTGTCGTTGACATCAGTCAGCGTGATGTTCACGGTGGTGGTCCCTGATAGTCCTCCCATCTGGCCTCCCATGTCTTTGGCCTGGATGACCACTTGGTACTGCTCCCTGTTTTCTCTGCTCATGTCTGGTAAAGCAGTCTTGATTATGCCTTGAGGGAGTAAGAAAAAGGAGAGACAGAACCGTGAAGGAGAAGCACCAACCACTTTAATCTCAGAGCTCTTACATGGATTCATGTGAGATATACTGTGCAGATGATAATTCATAGCAATCACAACAAGGTATACTGCAATAAGCCTTTCAATCTATGGCTGATATAATGTGATTTTAAGAAAAAAGAGAATAAAAAGGTAATGGAGACATTATTCATTGTTTTTGTTGTGTTAAATCAATCTAATTATTCTTTTAATGATAAAAACATCAATATGTTCATTGAATTAATGTCATTTTTCACTTACTATCCCGAGTTATTATTTTAATAAATGGTGAAATCTCCAGCCCTGGTGACATTTTGATATTACAGCACAATGCTGAACTCTATCATGCCCTGGATTCATTATTCTGGGCTGTAATAGATCATTGATTGTAATGCTCAATGGTGGACACTGCAATTCAGCTAGGGCTATAGTTAATAAAAGAATTGGACAAGACTGTAAAATTAGTGTTGGAAAATCTTTTTTGGGGTGTCTGACTCCAAGAATTTCATAACTGTAATTTAAATGTCTCAGACACTTGTACAGCACACAAAAAGAATAGGGGTCTCAGGTGATGAAACCATAAGACTTTTTCATTAAGTGGGCACACACACGTTTTCTTTTAGAAAACCAAGCAGAGCTTTTTATTTTTATTTTCATTTAGAATGGTGGTGGCTTTTCAAAGCTACAGTGCTGAGTGCTTTATCTTGTGAAGCTCGAAAATTTAAACATAGTTTCCTTTTCTGCTTGGAGGAGTCATACCCCTGCCCTTTCTTTCTCAGAAGAAGGCTCTCATTATAGGCTCAATTTGATATTATGCAAA
>VZRJ01001802.1:313220-377909 GCA_013397565.1 Ptilonorhynchus violaceus | reverse complement strand
AAAAAAAAAAAAAAACAAAAACGGCAACTCCGGAAAATTTCTACTTCTAGCAAGAGAGTGAAGAAGAGGAAAAAACCTTTGTAGCTTAGTGGTTATGACATTTATGTCTGATCCAGGATTACCAGGTTTTGATTACCATATCTAGGCTTGTTAATACACGTAACACGAAATAGCAAATTGGATTAAAATGAAAGATAATCCCTGAACCAAAGATGAGAGCCCAGGTCTTTCCCAAACTGTCTGCCTGTCTAACCACCTGCTGCCATCAGTTATTTTTCATATAGTACTGGTCCTGTTTCCCTGCTTGTGCCTGGTAAAGATATTTGAGCAGGGGACTGGAGAAGAGAGAAAAAAAAGAGAGATTGGAAAACAAGCAGGAAAAAACAAAACAGCTTTATCCAAGGCAAAATCGTTATGCTCCCTTATAAAATGGTAGCCTTGTGACTCATTGTTTTTTACTTACTATGCCTGTTGTACTTAAAAAAAGAAATTGTTTCGAAAGGAATTTAGCCATCACCTGAGCATGCTCGATGGATTAGGAACTTCAGGGATTTTGGGCAGAATTGCACTTAAATTCTCAATTCTTGAACCAGAATAATTTTTATAACATGCAGGAAAAGCTAATGCAATGCCTGATGAGTCTTGAGTGCCTTAGGATTAGCTATCTGGAAGAGGGGAGTTTGTGGTTGAATATTTCTTTTTTGAACCCTAATTTTGAATTACAGATATCCAAAAATCATGCCTTTTTTTTTTTTTTAGTTTGTGTTTGTCTTTTATTCAGTTTCCTGCATAACAGTGAAAAAGGCTTCAATTAATGCTCTACAACTTGAAAGCATTAATAATTCTTGCTTCTAATAACTCTTGGAATCAGAATACAGTTTCAAAAAGCATCTTCGGTTCAAAATTGTCAGTGGTCAAGAATCTATTCCAAACTTTTAGAAACATTTAATTACCTGTGACGTTTTTTTTTCTCTTATAGTGTGAAATTGTTCAGCTCCTATTTACTTTTCTTAAAGACAAACAGATGAAATTCCCAAAATTGGTGTAAAATGGCCTTGACTCATTTGGATGATTCCTTGCACCCTTTACAGTAGTCTACCCCTTTTTTGAACTGTTGACCTTTACAGTTAATTGTCATCTTTTGGAAATCTTACTCGTACCATGTAAAGCAGTTCTTCTGCAATAATATTATTTTAACAGAAAAAGCATAATTTTATTTTGATTCCAGTTTTCATTCAATGAAAGGGTATCAGCTTTCTGTCAAGTCAGATGCTTGTTCCAGTATTGAAATGGAAGAGAAACGTGTCTTGATCCTTGCATCCCGTCTCTGTTATTGCACAAAGTGAGACTGACTGAATTGCTAACCTGTTTCTGGATCCACTGAGAAATATGGTTGTCCCTGGAGGATGCTGTACACCACTTTGGCACTGTTTCCATAGTTGGCATCATCAGCGTCTGTGGCTGTCACCTGAATAACAGGTGTACCTAAATGGGTACCAAACAAGGAATCAGCAGATTTTAGGAAGGCATCTACTTCTTGTAAAGCGCATGCAGTTGTTGCAGTATTGAATTCAGTAAGAAATCAAACAACATCCAGTGGAAAAATCCAGAGTTATCCTGCCCAAGAGACAGTAGAATAAAATCTCGTCTTCCTTGTGACTAGACCTAAAATCATTACAAGATTCATGCTTCAGTTAAACATGAGTAAACACATAGGGACTGACACATCTTTGAAACCCAACACAGCATCAGGCTTTTTGGTGATCAAACAGATTTGAAGATTGTTCTCTGGTAATAACATGACCTCAGCTGAGACTGTTCACTTAAAGGTTTGACTTATTCAATAAATCAACCTAAATCAAATTTCCCCATACTCATTTTCTGCTTAAAAGGCAAACACTAAGTATCTGAATTCTGACTGAACAAAAAATTTTGTCTCATCCTAATTGATTTTTAAGATTCTCTTAAAAAATAGATTGGTTTTGCAATAAGAAATTCTGTTTGTGGAGTTTCATTTGTTTATTTGTTGGGTTTTTTCTCTCTTGGTCAGTTATCTACCTCTTTGGCAAATAAATGACACTAAATGCTAATGACCTTTTTCAGCATTCACTTATTTTGTGTGAGAGTAGTTTACCTATGTCCTCTGATCATAAAGAAGACAATACAGATTATATGGGATTATGAGCACTGTGAGCCAATACATTTGGTGTAGTTTATGGGTTGGAAGCAAATGAAAGCTTCTGTAAAGCCTTTCTTATAAGATATAAAAGGACAAAACTGTCCTTCACAAGCTTTTATTTCTTAGCACCTTTCAAGATGTCAGAATGCATTTTGCTAACACAATCTAGAGCTGACAAATGTCTAGATAAATGCAGGCAGTCCAATAGCTAGAAGTGTAAAGGTCCTTAACTCCTCGCCAGGGGAAGAAGGCTGACTGAGAAGAAGCTCTTTACTCTATTTTTGGCTGGGTATTTTTTGTGTTTGTCTCACTTTCTTTGAAAGAAAAAAGTCTAGTGAGCACTGTCCACCTAATTGATATAATTCCCTATTCCTCTTTTTCTATACCTTCAGTCTCTCTAGGTTGAAGCTCTCTCAGATAACTTGCAGTCAAATGTCTGTCTTGACTATAAGTTTAGAAGACATTCCTTTACCTGTGATAAATGGAATTGAAGTGAATCATTTCTACTGTCACCTTTCAGTATATCCCAGGGTTCGGGAAATGTAGAAATCCAGAGTAATCAAAACAGATTTTTGAGAGCACATTATTATTAGGTCCTGTTAGATAGAACTATTTTTTCATAGTATGTAACACAGCTTTACAAATAATAGTTTTACCTACATAATAGTAACAATTCCCAATATTTCAGGTTATCTGAAGAGCATGTCAAGAGGGGAGAAATACTTCTTTCTCTCCAATAAACCAGCAGAAAAAAGTTGTAAAAATGCTTTGTCACAAATCATCAAACTCTGAAGAGGATTTTTGCCATCAGCTATCTGGATTACTTTTTGCCTGGTTAAACAGCTAGAGGTCATCTCTGTGCCAAGCTGAGCTGTAAAGATTATCCCAAAGAAGTAAATATTTAAGGATATTTTTATCACTGTGTCCAGCAGAACTGTTCATCCGGACAAAAAAATGAAGACAGTTTTTTGAGAGTGGTAAAGTTCCATTAGTCTGTTGCTTTCAGAAAAGCAAGTTAAATCCCATGCCTCCTCAAAACTAATAGGGAAAGAAGAGTCAATGTCCCTTACTAGCCTATAAAACACATAATCAGTAGAACCATATGTTTATACTGTGTGCCATTGTAGCATCTAGAAGTTAAGTATAAAGAGAAATTTAGGTGTCTATCCCACCCTCCCCCTCAAAAAACCCAATCCAACTTTAATCAGGAAAAGTTATTGCTGTGGCCTTCTGATCTACACACTGTCATGGGACTGACACAGAAGTTTGAGTACAGTTATAACAACTGAATGCACATTAATGTTCCTTCATTCTTTTCCTAGTGTACTCTTTTGATGGAAAAAAATGGTGAATTTGTTTTGAGCTTTCTTTTTCTTTTCTTTTTTTAAGACAGTTATTACAGATCTTAGGGCAGTCTTTGGGAGATTTCCATGTTTGTCTCATTGGAATGTGTATCTTTGATTCCTGAGGCTCAAGTGCCATATAATTATGGTTGTTGAAGAGAGTACAGAAGATGTAAGCCTACAGAAACTTTTGAGGTGGTGAAAAAATAGTGTTACAAAGCTCCTTTCTGGTAAACTAATAGTACAACTGTGAAAAATCATTAACAAGAGTATATCCTCAAAAAAATTCAATGTCAGCATGCAGTTAACTCTCTTCTCTGCCAACAGCCTGCTCTATCATAAAGGATGCTCACAAATGACAGAGAATACTTGTGCAACTTTCTTTCATGAGGAAAGGAACTTCTCTTTGCTTTTCAAGTCTGAAACGACAGTGAAAAAAAGGCAGTGAAATAAAGGAACTCAACAATAATTATGAAATAATTGGTAATGAAGCAAAGCCAGTTGGAATTTTTTATTAACAAAAAGTATGCCTTATCTTTACCCCACTTGAATGGTACCCACAGAATGATCTATTTATGTATTTGTTTATTTATTGGTTTACCTCACAAGCAGACTCTTACCACACTTGTTAGCAGAAATCAGCATGATTTAAAGTACAAATAAGCTATTTTAATGAATACAGCAGGAATGAAGGAAGGAACCTGGGAAAAATTTGGGATGTGGAAATGCATTTTAGTGTCTACCTTTGTCACCATCCAACTCAATTTTTAATGCACAGTTAATTTTCACAAGTGAAGTCTCTTTTTGCCCTCGTGGTAATTGGTAAGTGATCACTCAGTCTTTATTTCAACCCATGAGCCTTTCCATCTTCTTTTCTCTCTCTGTTTTGTTCAGGAGAGGGAGTCAGAGAGCAGCTGGGTGGGCTTCTGGCAGCCAGCCAAGATCAAATGCACCACAAAGCAAATTGGTGTGAAGGAGGACAGAGAAAGTGTGAGAATGACTACAATAGCAGCCTGAGGAGTGCTAACATCACTCTTCTGCAAAACAAAGTTCACTTCAACCCAATTCAATCCAGCAAGTCTATTCCAATTTAGGATGGTAACTAAATCTGAGAGTTCTCAAGAGGTATGTGTTTTTGTCTTTTTCTTTTTCCTTTTTTTTCTTTTTCTACTTTCTTATTTGTTTTGTTTTGATGAATCCTCAATACTTCTTTAACACAGCTCACCAATGATTTTGTTGTCTTTGTCTCTCAAAGATTCTCTCTATGTCTACATACAAGGGGAGCAAAATAGCAATTTGCTGTACGTGTTGAATTTTCCAAGCTTCATGAGTGCTATAGCATTAGCATTTTTTCCCCCCTTTTTTCTTTGTCTTGAGTCTGGAAGCTTAAGCACTTTGATAACATGTCCGTAATGTACGGCATCCTAATATAAGGACAACAAAATGCAAAAAAGTAAATTGTGAAGGTAACCTGAGAGAAGACAAATCTATACTAAATCTGTGTAAGTAGTGCCTGTGTGCATGTTTGTGTGTGCATGTAAGAATGTAGAGTCCAAAAAGGAAAACAGAGTTAGAGAGAGCATTGCTCCATATCTAGGAAGTGTCGGAATCGAGAGTCTCTAACACAGATTACCAGAACTCATGAGGAGGGAGACATAAATTTGAGAAAACACCACAACATTTGAAACGAGATTGCTTTTATGAATTATGTTTAAAATGCTCTCTATTCCTTTGTGCTATTTAGTGTTTGAAAGAGTCCCTCCGGTATAATTAGGTCTCCCAGCATGATACCAGAGTGCATTGCAAAACTGAAGTAAATAGCTTGAAGAGGACTGTTGCAGTGCAAAAGAGGTCTTCCATTAGATGAGACAGGCACACATTTTGCTACCTTTTCATGTGAAGTCATGCTGTTCAGCATGCAACTCTTGTTCCTACTTGGCTCCTTTGGCTGACAAGAATTACAACAGCTTCTGCCAGTCAGAAGAATATATCTGCATCTATTGGAAAATTTTACTGATAACTCGTTCTGTAACCTTCATTTTAAACAGTATTCTCAATCTTGGGTGAAGAAAATGAGCAGATTATGTTGTTAGTAATGTGTGCCTCAAGATTCTACTATGAATGTTGGATCAAAAAATGACAGTGATTTAAATATCATTCAGAACCATGTCATTTTTTTTACCAAAGGGAATTCTGTAACTTCAAAATGCATTTTGATTCTGACATTTTTTACAAAAGTAGGATTCCAGAAAAATTCAAACTTCTGATTTTAAGGAAAAATAAGAAGGCTTAGACTTTGGCCTTCTAATATAAAGTATTCAAAAAGTAGTTTGGAAATAAAAGAATCTGAAAATGCTGAAACAGGATGTTTTTTACATTATGAGACAGCTTCATTTCTATTTTTTTTCAAGTCAACTTCTGTCAAAATTGGCAATTATTGAAAAGTTCTGACTTTTACAGAGAAGTTTTGCCTGTGTATGTGCAGAAAGTCTGTTTCATTTTCAGAAATAGAAGACCAGCTGGGGTAAGTGGAGAGGCAGGAAGGACTTTATCTCTCTAAAGGAGAAGCTCTTATGCTTGCTTCCTGTTTTCAAGCACAATGACAATCTGCTGTTCATCAAGTTTATTTACAGAGGGAAGATTCTAGAAGAGGATTACTTTTACAAGTGAAAAAGATTTGGGTGAGCTCTAGAAAACCTCTGGAGGAAAAATTAGGAATTCTGTATGGCTAGAAGCATAAAGAAGATGGGTGGACAGGTAGTTTGCTCAGATAACACAGCTCCAAGAATTATGCAGACATACTGTGGAGATACCCCTGCTGAAGAAATGAGTGAAATTTTAAGTGAGCTACAGAAATTTTGAGAGATGTTGAACTACTTTTGTCTCCGACAGCAGGTTGTTCTCTCTGGATAGTAGTCTGTGCTTAGGCAATGAACTGGACAAATTATGAACTAGGAGCTACCCAAGCCTAACATTCCCAAGTTTAGGAATGCACTCACCAGCAAGAATTTCATTACCACATCAGTTGGATGACATCACTTTCGACTACTTTGTGTACCAAGGACAGAACTAAATAAGGTTGAGATACAACTCTTACATTTTGTTTGGAAGATAAATCTACCTAGAAAGCTGAAGGAATAGTGAACTGCAAAGAGAACTTTGCTCTTTTGTACATGACCACAATTTAGTAGAGCTTTCACTAGACTGCTCTGCCTTTGATGCAGAAAAGGCTAGAAGGTTGGTAGCACAAAAGATTTTGTAGAGCAAAGAAAAAGAAAGAGTAAAAGCAGAAAAGAAGTAAGTGTCAACAGGTAAATAGATACATGATCCAGCCTAGAAGCGGAGTAAATGGACAGGACTGAGAACAAGCAAAAAATAAAGCCAGCTTTGAATAAATAAGGAGCCTGAGGAACAGAAACAAAAAAGCAATAATGACTATGGAAAACTGAAAAGGAATTTAGAATGTAGTTCAACTATATATATTGAGAAGAAATTTCTTAAAAAGACAAAAGAGAGGAAGCAAAAAGGTGGCATAAAAGAGGACATGTAATAAATAATTCATAAATTAAATTTTACCAAGTTAACAGTTTCAATAATCAACTGCATAGATATGAAGTGAAACTTAATGTCACTTGAGAACACGCTTATTTTTGTGTATCTTGTCTCACAAAATGATCGATCAAGAAATCAGTTGATATGCTAGCTACTGTACATGGGTACTCTGTTTTCAACTTTCCCATTCAGGAATCACAAACTTTGGTGTATGTAAACAGTCACTGCAATTCCAGGTAATGGGACTAAAAGTAATTTGTGAGCAATGTAAGAAAATCAAGCTATTCTGCATGCTATAGCCTTACTTTCCCTCAGAAATACTTTTTTCTCTTCAATCTAGTCCATATGAGTAGAAACAGATGGACCATACCACTCATTCCAGAAATACAAGATGCTATTTTTGCTCAGCTTTACTTCAGAAACAGTATCTTATATTTTGTAAACGTAATGAGGAAACAATGCTCATAGTTTCTTATGTGTGTTGCATTTTGATGGTTTTGGGTTTTGTTTACTGCTTCCTTTTCTATTACAAAAAAGAAGCCCCACTTTAAATTGTGAACTTGCATTAAAGAAGTAACTATGTGCTAATGATGGTCTCACCACATAGAGAAATGCAATGTGACTAAATTACTCTGTCTACATTCTGCCTGAAATGCTGCATTTGCCAGTGAATACAATACATACACCGTTATAACATAATGTCAGAAATTGAACTAGAAAAGAATGGCTAAAGCTGAACAAAGCTTCCAGCCCTCACCCTTCGCTGTTCGAGACCTTGATACAGTAACTTTAGTTTTCCTCTGGCAGTAATTGTAACTGTGAAGTGCACTGGCTGCCCTGCATGAGAATTTGGAAATCATTATAGATGCAATAACAAGTGGGAAACAGTAAAAAGAATGAGGAATAATTTGAAGGACTCGTGGGTGAAAAACTCTGTGTAAGTTTATTCTTTTGTGAAGCTCCTTTTTCCCCTTCTCACCATAAAGTCACTTCTGAAGCAGTAATACTGGTGTAATCAAATGGCAGAGATGAAACAGAGGAAAGAGTAGTCAGACTCTTTCAAGTGTTAACATAGATTAGCTTTTATGTTGCATTTTCTAGTGACTAAAGAGGTACAGTATAAAGTGCTCTGCCATCCTTAATAAATGAACTGCAGCTTAGAAGTCTTCTTCATTTTGTTCAACACACTGTACATGTTTACAATTTGAAAACGCACTTCTTTTAGGCAGAACGAGTGTCTACAGTCTACGTTTAAAAATACACTAAACTCCAATTAAAATAATTAACCATAGCATTAACCTCAAAATTTCAATTCAAAATAATTATGAAAGTCACCACTAGTATATTTCTGGATCTGGAGCTGCTGTATGTACAGGGGGGTTGTTCCAACTAGAAGTAGTTGCTAGTGAAATTGACTTTTTGAAGGAATCACAACTAATATGGCTGTTAATTACCTTGGCTACTCCTAATCTGCCCACAGGGTATGTGGAAATAGGCGACCTGCATGAACCAGCAACTGGCACCATGACAGGTCAATCACAACAACTCCACCATTTGTTTCCTTTTTGGGGGTGAGAGCTGGTAATTTTCACCCTTTGCCCCATCTTAATTTCTGGAATGCTCCAAAAGAGAAAAACAACTTTCAGCTGCTTTTAGGATAAATATAAGGAAGAATTTGTCCCTGTTGAACCTATTAGGAGAAGCATAAGGGTTGCACCATAGCTATCTCTTGGTTAAAAATCTCTAGTCCTAGCCAACAGTTCCAGAGAAGATTTTAGTTCTATTTATATTTTTTAATTTATAAAATAATACTAATGATAGAAATGTTGTTTCTTCGCTACTTTTAGCTTCCTTTGTTCATGTAGCACAGCCTTAAGATGCTTTCTCCTTTGCCCTTTTCTTTTCTCAAAAGTAGTTACTTGTGGTCCTCCAAGCAATTTCTAAAGATCTCATTAAAAGGAACAAAGCAAGCTTAAATGAAATAGTTTTCCAACTTTGAGTTCCTGAGGTACATGCCTGTACTGTTGTGTATTTTGCAATGCAACACCAACAGATTTATGACTTTTTTTTTGAGAAGGAACAAATTAACTTTCTGCCCTTATTTTTCATTTGTTCCTTTTTTTGAGTTCAGCTTATGTATCCCTTTATTACTTTTTGAATTTCTATCCATAAGAGCTAGAATCTTACTCTCATTTGCATCTTCAAAATTTGTCTATAATACAAATAATAGAAACATTTACAGAGATTCTACCTCTCGCCAGCTCTGCAAACAGGTGCATTTTAAAACCATATGTGAATCTCTATTATGACCATGAGGAAGTACCTAATGATTTTTACGACAACAGGCTGGCTTCATGTTTATTTTCCTTGGGATCATTTTTGTCATCTGTGGGAACTCCTTTTTGGGTAGTGATAAAGTTTATCTCTTTAAATATTAATACAGCTGTGGAAAATAGTATTTTCCATTAAAATGTAGTTAATGAAGTTATTACGGTAGCCCCAAATTTTCACTAGCTTATAATATGTCATTCATGAAGATCTCTTGCTTCTATCATGTTTAGATACTGTGGATGTTGTCTGTGAAAATTACAATAAAGACCTATAATTTTAAGGAGAAATGGAGTCTAAACCAGAGACAATTAATCAAATCCCAGGGTTATCTCAGCCATTTCCTTTTTAAAGTTACATTAATTAAAGTACCACTTTCACACAAATGCACAACACTTCTAGTGTACATGGATATATATATATATATATATAAGTAAATATAGATGTAAGTATATATATATACGTATGGGTGTAGCTACATGTATAAATCTAGAATATTAAGTAGGGTCACTCAATAGACTTTTCTATTATTACTTTTATACATTTCATTTATCTTCAAAAGTGTTCCAATATCCTGAGTATAATGTCTCAAATGATTCATAGGCAGAAGTGTTCTGCTAAAGACTGTTGAGTTTTCCCTATGTTTGCAAAGCAATTACAAGTGCATTGAGTATTAAATGCAAGGCTACAGTCACAGTAAATGATGCACATCATGGGGACAGTCTCATTTGGACATATCTCATAGATTGGCATATTTCTGTTTGAAAAAAATTAAGGGTGTTGACCACAAACTACTTGCTTAGGAAATACTCTTAAAAATGCCTGGGCCAATTTTGAAATGTTTAGACATTGTGGTGATTAGGACTCAGTGAAAATTAATTTGGCATATGCATTTAAACAGTTTGTTTATCTTCCTCAGGTAGACACACATTCCTGATAGCCAAGGCGTCTTTTAAAATTGTAGTCACGAATTCAGCAAGTATTAGTCTTCTGAACCATGAAACATCAGATTATTTTTTTCCTTTCCTCTCTCTTAACCACCTCAGTGTGCTAAAGAGGGGGCTACCCTTTAGGTGTGGGGGTTTTTTTTCCCAACTGTCACATATATTGACTTTATGAGGAAATAAAGCTTTCAATATTTTTTTATGTCTCCAGTATACTGTGTACATAGCCTTATTTATCACAGGCTATTTATCTTTTTCCTTGGAGTAGGATGAAGTAACTGTTATTGAGCTGACTTTCTGACAGGAAGTTTTGATGAGAATTTGGGGTTTATTGTCAGGTAAATGCAAGATATTCACACGTGTACATGCTTGAGAGGACATTAAGTTAGGTTGTCCTGTTCTGGTTTGTTGGGGGGTTTTGTTTGCTTTTAATCACCAGTTAGGTGTGAGCAATGTATTCTAAATAAGAAAATATGAACATCTTTCATAAGGAATAAAACAGATACTTGTATATGCATTAATCATGCTTGATCTTAATTTCACAGTGTCACATATCTATGAGGTTGTAGGAAAAAGCTATTCTGGAAAATGTTCTGAGGCATCTGGTAAGATAGTAGAAAATAAAGTAAATGTGAGCATCAGGATTGATGTAATTGTGAAAACTTGCAGATGTACATTAGCAAGATATTGAGAAAAATACAGTGATTGCCAGGAGAAATACTGTAACCGATTTGTTCCACATACTTAGTAAAAGATGAGTACCAGTGGGAATAATATCAAGTGGTTTTCAAATAAGCAGGAGTCAGACAAAATAGTCCAGGATAACACTTTTCTTACCTTCATTTTCTTGACTCTGTGAAGGCTGTGTATGTACAGAAAATTTAAACAATGACTGTATGTTTGGCAGGAAGGAAAATGCTGTTGTATAATAGAATTCAAGCTGAATTATTAATTAAACTGAGAAAACCACACTTGTAACTGCCATTTCTATAATTCATCATGTGTTGCTAAAAACTTGTAATCAAATCCTATACCTATTTTAATGATTTAATTCAAAAAATGTCAGATTTATGTAATATATATAAACACACATATTGTGTATATATGTATATATATGGGCACATTTTAAGTGAGACATTTACTTATTTAGTAACACTGTATCCATTATGGACAGATGTTAATAATCCTTCCACTTCAATGAAGAGCTATAGTATTATATCTATTAAGGTGAATAGCAGACTTCTTGGGGGTGGGCAATGTTCTTTTCCTGAGCTTTCTACTCTTGGGCTGCTGGTATGCTGCAGCTAAATAGTTTGTAATAGAAGTGGTCCTAATCATTCAGATTCACATGAGATAAAGCTTTCACTTCTCAGTAACTCTACTAAACCTGTGAATTAGGGTGGAGGGGGATAGCTCACAAAAAGAGGTATACAGGGTAAATAAAGATTTTGGAATCTGGACCTTTGCTTTGTGACCATTGATGTTTGATGAGAGTGCTATCTCTTTGGAAGACTGAAAATTATGTCAAACCATTTTTGTGTGCATTCTATTCTCTCCGTGTGATGATTAGTTACTTTCATTTATATTATATTAGAAAAAATGTGTTTTCTCTCTCACCCAGATATGATTCATTGTATCTTTTTAGTATATTTTGGAGATTCTTAGAAGTTATAGAGGAATCTGGTAAGAAAAAGCCCAACCCAACCCAAAGCAAAACAACAAAACCAACCCTGCCTTTGTGTTTTACTTTCAAAATAGATGCATGCATGTGTTAGCATGATTAAAAAAAAGTTTTAAAAACCAAATCCCTGACTTTTTGCACTCAGCTACTCTTAGCAACTAAGGTCTATACTTAGGCATTCAGAAAGATGTCTTTCCTTTTGTAAACAACTGAAAATATTCCATGTTCCATAGATTAGATTAAGTAAGCATCCCAGATGTGCCTTGATTTAACATAAAATAATAATAATAATAATAAAAAAAAAATATACTTCTCCATGTAATTTGAAAAATCTCTTTTAAGGCTGCATATAAAAAATTTTCAAACAGATTTACCTTTTATTAAGTAAATTGCAAATCTTGACTTAGATCTGGGTAACCCACCTTCCCAGACAATGACAGAACCATTATTTGAGAAATTTCATTCTTCCCATTCTCAAAAACAATTTAAATGAAGAAAAGGATTTTTTTAGGTACCTAAAACTGCACAAAGAACTTAATTACATAGTTTCAGAAAAGAACCCTGTGCATTAGCATGCTACAAATAGTGACATTAATGTTAGCATTTTTAATGAAAAATCTGTCCTTAGACAACAGGTTATCTCCTCTCCAGTAGTAACCTGTTCAATTTAATGCCTGGCATATTTTAGTTTTAATGAAGGCTATAACACATGTATGCCTCTGTTTGACATGTTCCTTCTGATAAAGACACAGATGTTCCTAATACTAGCACTGTTAATTAGTGCCAGTTATTCCAGTCCTTAGTACCAGCAGTTCAATATGGTCCCATAAATGTGAGAAGGGTCTCACTGCAAGTCTTATTCTGTAGCATGTCTTAAAACAAGGAAAATTATTTGGTGGCTCATAACTTCAAAAGCTCATAAGGGAATAAATTAGGTGCCTATAAACTGGCATCATGCATAAGAGCTCTACTGTTGCTCTGAAAACAGGTTGCACATGGCTGTGAATTGTAACATGTTTAAAGCAAGAGATGTATATAAGGGTGTATGTCCACATCTAGAGGTACACATACTGTTTGGAGCAACCCGATGTTCCTTAATAATTTCAGAATGTCAGTGAGATTTTTAGTTTTCAGATGTGAAGCCATGAAAGGTGAAAGGATTTAAGGTCCTATCAGAGGGACAGCATCTCTATCAATGCAGGACACATCCCATTGTATTGCACTGAAGTGTGAGCAAAAGTGCTGATGTAAAGAACTCAGGAGCATTATGGTTCTGTTCAGAGATTATAGTGTTATAGCTGAAAATCTAATGAAATAAAAGTAAGGAAAATTGATACATCAAAAAAAGTTTAGTGTATGTATGAGACAGGAACTTTTAATGCTAGTTTCAAGCTCTAATTTAGAGCTGTGCAGGTCTCTTTTTGGCAGGTTTTTAGTGTTTGGTTTTTTACATTTTATTTCATTTTCAATGTACACAGATCATGGGAAACAATAAATTTGTTGTAATAAGGTAGTTAGGCAAAGGTTTTGCATTGAGTCAGTTCAGAGAGATAGAAAGGGGAGCCACATTTAATATAGCCTAGGTCTGAAAATTCCATTTGGCAAGAAGACTGTCATTTCAAGTCCATTGTTTCAATGTCCATTGCTGCAGCAGATGAACTTATTGAGACATATCTATGGGGTAGAGCTGTTCTAGTCTTCCCTTGGTAGGAAATTGAGGGTTTAAATGAGTTTGTGGTCACCTTAAAATTGCATCTCCAAAGTTTACAGCAAGCAGTTGACAAATCCTAAAGTCCTATATAGTGCTTTAAAAGTCACCCAACCTGCTTAATAATTTCTGCATTTGAACTGCTGTCATCTTATTTCTTCCTGTGACAAATATTTTAGACCAGAACATGATGAAAGGTCAGCAGGTGGAGGTCTAAGGGAGCTCAGAGGAGGTCACACACCGACAGTGAGTTGACAGTGGCTCAGTTCTCACAGGACAGAAATATGAAAATTATTTGTACTTTCCTGTGTTAACAGGAAGCACTAGCTACTTTTACTTGCTGATAGCACTTCTACAAAAGCCCAGATTCTTGTAGCACCAAGAGTCAGCTGTTACTCACAGTGGGTGAGTAAAGGTTCTGGTTTTCCCATTGTGCTGCCTCAGACTAGTGGAGTCTTAAAAAGAAACCAAACTTCCTCCACGCTCCCCACCCACCACCAAAAAAAAAAGATATAGGAAAGAGTTAGGAATCCTGTTTAGATTAGAAGGATTTTGTAGCTGAAGAAAAATGGATATGTCAAGTGATTCTTTAGCTGAGGTTAGATACTGCTGGATGAAAGGGTCTTGCCTGCTCTTACCTGCTATACTTTGCATATTCCTGTCACTTCCCTGGCACCAGCTCTGGCATCTAACCTCATGTGATCTGAACCAGGGAACAAAAGTAGCAGAAAAGGAATATTGACCTCAAACAGTCCATTCTTATGAAGATTTATCTTCTTAAACTTTCTTCTTTGGGGTTCAGAGGACTGTGGGAAAGCCACAAAACAGCACACTTGGGAGAGAACAGAGAGACCAAAAGGAGAAAAAGAGTGCCACTCCTTTTTCTGTAGCTTGAGATGTTCTTATCTGTAATGTTAAAACGTTCTGTAAATCTTAAATTTGTGAATGATTTGAATTCTTCACAAAGATGTTACAGATTTTTTCTATCTGGACTTCTGTAAAGTCTTTGACATGGTCCCCCACATCGTTCTCTCTAAACTGGAGAGGGATTTGATGTGTGGACTGTAAGGTGGATAAGGGATTGGCTGGACGCTCGCATCCAGTGGATAGTGGTCAATGGTTCAGTGTCCCAATGGACATCAGTGACATGTAGTGTCCCTAGGGGGTCTGTATTGGGACCAATGGCATTTAATATCTTAATTAATGACATAGGAAAAGGGACCAAGTGCACCCTCAGCAAATTTGCAGATGACACCAAGATGAGTGCTGTGATTGACACACCTGAAGGATGGGATGCCATCCAGAGGGACCTGAACAAGCTTGAGAAGTGGGCCCATGGGAATCTCATGAGGATTAACAAGACTCAGTGCAAGGTGCTGCAACTGGGTCAGGACAACCCCCGGTATCAACACAGGCTGGGGGATGAACAGACCAAGAGCAGCCCTGCTGAGATAGACTTGGGGATGCTGGTGGATGAGAGGCTGGACATGAGCTGGCAGTGTGCACTCACAGCCCAGAAAGCCAAATCCTGGGCTGCATCCAAAGCAGCATGGCCAGCAGGGCAAGCGAGGGGATTCTGCCCCTTAACTCTGGTGAGACCCCACCTGGAACACTGCACTCAGCTCTGAGTTTCCCAGCACAGGAAGGACATGGACTTGTTGGAGTAAGTCCAGATGAGGGCCACCAAGATGATTTAGGGATGGAGCACCTCTCCTACAATGAAAGGGTAAGAAAATTGGAATTTTTCTGCTTGGAGAAGGGAAGACTTCAGGGTGACCTAACTGTGACCTTCCAGTACCTGAAGAGAGTCTACAAGACAGAGGGAGAGAGACTATTCACAAGGGCCTGTAGTGACAGGACAGGGGGAATGGCTGTAAACTGAAAAAGGGTAGGTTTACATTAGGTATTAGGAAGAAATTCTTTACTGTGAGAGTGGTACGGAACTGAAACAGGACGCCCAGAGAGGCTGCCCTGTCCCTGGAAGTGCTCAAGACCAGTCTGGATGGAGCTCTGAGCAACCTGGTCTAATGGAAGGTGTCCCTGCCCATGACAGAGGAGTTGGGAGCTAGATTTCTTTAAGGTACCTTCTAACCCAAACAATGCTATGATTCCATAACATACATATACATTAGTTTTTTTTATGATTGTTTATATTACCTTTTAGGTGTTAATTTTATCTTCAGTCTGTAATAAAAAATAATAGTAGTTGTAAGGGGATATTTAATTTTTACAAAAATTATATACATTGACCATGAAATGAAGACCACACAGGGAGATCCTAACATTTCTGTAACATCCATCTCCAATCAATGGAGCTGCACAAATTCAAAATAACCTGTTTACAGTACCAGAGCTGTAGTACGTTCCTTGCAGAGTAGACATTCCTTTTGCTGGGAAAATGCTGTCCACATTATATACACAGGTAAATGTATAGACAAGTGACAGAATAATTTAAGGGGAAAATAATCATGATATAAATAGGATTCATTTGGTGTTACAGTGGTTTTCTTTTGTTCACTAGAAATATGAAGTTTTAACACACACATTCATACACTCTAAAAGAGTTCTGCCTCATGCCGAATGCAAAACACTTACAAATCCTTCTATATACTTTCCTAATAAAAATACTATATGTGTCCTTAACAGACTGCATGCCCAAAAGTGAAAGAAAAATATTCCATAAGTACTCTTCAAATACTCCAAAATTCTTGGAAAATATGCCAGAAAGATTTATCTTTTTAACTACTTAACAAAAAGAGGGGTTTGAATTCTTCACCTTGATGGTTTAAGAAAGTAATACTGGGCATTGAACTCTTACTACATATTTTTTTCATAATAAAGATTAGTATGAAAATAATGAAGAACATAGATTAGGATAAAAACTATGCATTTAGAAAAGATTCTAATAGTTATAGAGGTTTTGAAATTCTTTAGTTATAGTGGCAAATGCAAAAAGAAATATCGAAGGTATTCCTGTTACAGAATTTCTGCCATCATGCTTAGTTTGACTAAAAGGAAATTTAATTCTATGTTTTAGTAGCAGCATGTCAAATATGAACTTGTCGATAAAATATTTATTTGAAATGTATCTTTCTCTTAAAGCTAACTCAATAATTCATTTTAAAATAGAGTGCACATTAACAATTAGCATTCTCAAGTTTTGCAAGCTAGCAAAGTAGTTTTTGTAAGCTCGTGTCAAAGTCAAGACAGTCATTCACAGCTTCTTTTTATAAACATCTGAAACCAGGGAAAATATGCAAAGGAGAAAATATAATTATTTCCTTCTGAAACATGAAAGATGAGAGCTGCCTCCCTGTAGTTGTTTATACACATCTGTAGATTAATGGTTACTGACATAAGCAAATTCAAAAACAGAAAATGTGATGGTTACCGAATTTGGTTCAGTTTCTTTCTTCTTTTTGTTTTTTTTTTAACCATGAGGCCTACTTGTTCTTGCAAGAGATTCCCATACAAAATAACAAACTGTTCTTGAGAAATATGCATTTGTGATTATGTGATGCTCAAAACATGTTGTAACTAAAAATAACACCAGAATGCAGTCTTACTTAAATGTAGTAGTAGTTGTGATGATTATAGATTCCCAAGAGATACTATAGAAATATTGAACAATTATGATGGAACTTCCAGGAGAACCATTGTATAATTGGTGTTTAAATATATACTACTGCACTCACAGACAACAGCAAGGTAATAAGAATGGTAATGTTAATGCATAC
The DNA here is from genome assembly GCA_013397565.1 of Ptilonorhynchus violaceus. Classification (NCBI taxonomy): domain Eukaryota; kingdom Metazoa; phylum Chordata; class Aves; order Passeriformes; family Ptilonorhynchidae; genus Ptilonorhynchus; species Ptilonorhynchus violaceus. The sequence goes on along the minus strand of VZRJ01001802.1, from coordinate 360,437 downwards.
GAGCCAGTGTGTTTTACTGCAATCTCATCTCTCTTTTTCTTCGTATGCATGTCTTTTATATGTATCTTTTACTTAGAATATCTGTTAAATACAAAGCATGTTCAGTCATGCTACGATTCTGTATATCTGAGTTGAAAATGGTAATACTTATATTTCATATATAATATTCTTCTGTCAAACCTCACTTATCAGCTGAAGAAAAATTCTTTTATTCTGACTATTTTCAATAAAAGTATTCTAATGGAAAAATTCTATGTTCTAAATTTAACCATTTAAAATGTGCTCCTCTATATTTAGATGAATCCTGTCATGTAGAAATCCTGAACTATGTTCTGTGTCTTTAGTTAGAGACATAAAATCTAGAAAGTAGCAGTTAAATCTGAAGAAATGACTGGTAAAATAAATTAGACATTGTCCCTTCTCTTAATAAGATCAATGCAAAGATTAAAAATTTGTTGTGAAATACTCATCAGCTGCATGCTAAAGATGCTTAAGGAGATAAAAATGGTAAGCCTTACTCATTAAAATTAACAAAGCAGGTACAAAGGGATGTAATAATATTGACCCAGGTGCCAAAAGGGATTGAACTCCACAGGACATCTCGTTGTTAACTTCCCTTTCAAAAAAATTCTTAATAACTTTATAATCTGAGAAAGGTGTTTTCCAAAATGATGTGCAGTGTTAGTTTTGATTTGATATTATTTTGGGTTTTTTTAACAATGTTTCACTTGGAAAAATACTTGGACCATATCCTATACTCATGTAAGCCTTGAAGACAACATGAGTAGATCTTAAGTGTGATCAAAGCTGTACTTTCCATTCTAAATGAAGAGGAAATGAAAAGATTATTCACGTGATGTATAATATGTGACTCTCTGAAGATTTCGGGTGTTTTGATAGGCAAATCAGAATAGGTCATGCTTCAAATCCATCAGTTCTTCATTTTGACAAGATTGTACCTTACAGCTTTGGCATTCCATCAGTTTAAAATGTTGAATATCTTTTGTAAATTTGCTTCCTATATTATGTTTTGATTAACCTTTATGAGTCTTCCTAGCACCTCTTTCTCATTTTTTTAAACTATATTTTGTTGAATCAATTTACTAAGTCTGACATAAATCTCAGGATTCTTCCAGTCAGCTCTGGTATTGTTCAAAAGTACAGCTACAGCAGTTATTATCCTCCAGTTCTTCAGTACAGCAGATGAGATGATTTTAATGAGAAATTCCATGTTATTGAGCTTTAGAATGTTTAAAACTAACTTTCTAATTTAAATTTCTAAGTCAATATCCGTGTGAACATTTAACATGATCGTTTCCATAAAATTTATCTGAAATGACACTGCAGTCAGCTCACTTCAGTGGTTTTGATTACTCCCAGTACTAACTCTGCTACACAGCATTTTAGGTTTACCCATAACACTGTTGGACTGGATCCTATTTAGGCATAGCAAGGCTAATTTATATATAGCTTGATGGCTGCACAAACTAGTGCACAAATAAGCACTTATATTTCCCCCGGGCTTGAATAGGTTGTGCTGAAAATCCACGTTATGCTTTCACTCTTCTTACTATCAAACTAGTTAAACATGACAGAGATTTGCTTATTGGTACTGAAAAATCACACATTCTGTCAGGGGTGTTGACTTACCATTTTCCCTTGTGTGCTCTAGACATAGTTATTCCAAGAAATAGTCAGGAACACACTGAGAAGTACATAGTATGATTGCAATTTGAATAACAGATATACACACAGCTGGAAACACTGTTAGTGATGATTTCTCTTCAATTTCTCAATCTTAGTGACATTTTCCTGCGGTTTCATAAATACCTGCTGTCATATTTGTTGGACTTGACAACCATAATAAATATTACAGTTAAGAAAAAAATTGTGTTTTGAGACAGGAAATTGGGAAGAGTTAAAGGATTGGAAGAAACTGGGATTTTCTCACAGATTTTTACCTGCATATCATGAGTATACCTATACCTCAATGTGTGCATAGTGTAACCATCATTTCCAGTTCAGAACATTTATTTGATTAAATCTCTGTACAGTCTAAAAATTATACAGTCTAAAAATTATCCCTCATAATCTTAATTATTTATGCAGGTAATGTAGGAATAAATTGACTTTTTCATTTTAGTCTCTCTTGATAAAGAAGATCACTCTTTTCTAGAGATTCTTAATTTTATTTTATTATTCTTATTTTCATCCATTTGTTATAGAGAAAAATATAGGAAGTTTTTATTCTAGAGCCTTCTGGCTTTCTGAAATGCACTTTCATGATTCCTTCCTTCCCTCCTTCCTTCCTTCCTTCCTTCCTTCCTTCCTTCTCTTCATATTCACTATATTTCTGTAATTTTCATTCAGATGAACTTCTAATGTGAATTGTTCAATGAATAACTTTTCACTTTGTTCTTACTTCATGACTTGGCAGCCAGGAGGGCCAACCATGTCCTGGGGTGCCTTAGGCATAGCATCTCCGGCCAGGCAAGTGAGGGGATTGTCTCACATTGCTCTGCACTGGGGTGGCCTCACCTTGAGTAGTGTACAGTTTTGAGTGTCATAATATAGGAAAGAAATTAGAAAGAAAGAAAGAAATTCATGTCTTTGGACACTATTAGAGAGTGCAAAAGGAGAGCAACAAAGATGGTGAAGGGCCTTGATGGGAAGCTGCATGAGGAGTGGCTGATGTTACTCGGTCTGGTCAGCCCAGAGGAGACTGAGGGGAGACCTCATCACAGTCTAGAACTTCCTCATGAGGGGAAGAGGAGGGGCAGGCACTGATCTCTCCTCTGTGGTGACCAGTGACAGAACATAAGGGAATGGCCTGAAGTTGTGTCAGGGGAGGTTTAGGGTGGATATCAGGAATAGGTTCTTCACCCAGAGGGTGGTTGGGCACTGGAACAGGATCTCCAGGGAAGTGGTCACAGCCCCAAGCCTGACAGAGTTCAAGAAGAGTTTGGACAATGCTCTCAGGCACATGGTGTGACTCTTCAGGCTGTCCTGTGCAGGACCAGGAGTTGGACTTCAGTGACCCTTGAGATTCCCTCCCAACTCAGGGTATTCTATGATTCTTTATTTACATAACACTCCAGCCTCACATTACATATTAAATTCTACAGTCCAGAACCAACTAAAGAGTTTGTCCCTACTGCCTTAACAAATTTAGATTTTGGGCTTCTATTTAAGTTGTTTTCTCCAGTTATGGCTTCCAAATCTTCATCTGGAGGAACTGACAAAGGACAAATGGACAAATGGACAAATTCCAAGAAGGAATATATATGTACGTAATCTTATGTACCTATATTTACATCCTGACTCATGAATTAGCATTCTTATGACTGGCTTCAGAAATACAGAGTATCTGTTTCTAGAATGGACTGGTCTGGATTTGGATTCTTATTCTAGTCCACTTTAAAAAAAATTACAAAACTACTTTTACTCATTCAAATTCAAGTGCCAAAAATTCCTAAAAATTCCTAAATGCAAATGACAACTAAACAGACAAAAGAGTAACTCAGATCTCTTTTTTTTTCCTTTACATTGGAAGCCAAAGAGCATTTTTTACTTTTTATATCCTTTTTCTCAAGGAAAAAGATATAAACTCTTCTTTAAAGTAAAACTCAGCTTTACTTGGCTCTTTTATGGGCACTTCCTCAGCTTAAAGTACATCATGGTACTCATACTATCATCCTCCTCATCAAAATAAACATTTCATAGACTTAATATTTCTCAGGCAGCGCCAAAGCACTGGATCTTGTTCACTTCTCTTTTACTCATGCTCCTCCATTGACTTTAATACAGTTGGACTAAGTGATAAGGTTAAACATGGACGTCATATTTTTTGTCCTATCTATTCCCATAGAGTTCCTTCCTTACAAATATATTTCAGATTAAATATGACAGGTGCACTGCCAACAGTTTTCTTTCAGTGATTATCAGCAAAATAAATTCTGAATGGGAAGGATTTCTCTGTTTTCCATGTATCTTTAAAAGAAGCATCCTTGGACTCTTTGTAGTGTGGTGTATTGTAGGTAGTTCCTTTCTCATGCTTATAAAATAATATTTCGTTATTGTAAAATATTTATAAAACATTTTATTTTATAAAATAAGTTAAAAGAGTGTTTTGTAATCTCATGATTATAAAATAAATTCCTGTCCTGTTATACTTCTCCTACTACTCTCAGAGATATTAGCGTCTGGAAATTATCTTGTGAAGATGCATATTAATCACAAGATTCAATGAGTATTTTATTGTCTCTCTTAGCAATGCCATCATCCAGGGCTGATGTTGCAAACCATTACAGTAATTCATGACAAGTAAATAACTCTTGAGGATTTATCTGTTAGTTGTTTCCCATAGCCTATGGATTTTATGCTTACTCATCTTATGAGAGAAACTGTGCTGAAAGAAAGTAGAATACTTAGGTAATCATGATAACTTCTGATGAATGTGTGCTCGTGAATATTATCTAACTCTTTATATATTTGAACAAAACTCGGAGAATTATTCTCCTGTTATGCTGTATTTCTCACATCTACTGTAACTCCACATTTTCATTTTTCATTGCAGCAGTTATAAATAGGTATAAGTTTTTACCCATAAAGGCAAATATTTTTGAAACAAAAATAGTTAATTATTTAGGGTCAGTGTTCATATATTTGGTATGAAAAACCCCACAACTAAATAGACAAGTCCTTATTAAAAAAAACCAAACCAAACCAACAACAACTATCAACACTGATAACAAAAAGAAAAAAAAATTACATTTGTAGGAACATATTTTGCATCATTTTGATGTATTAATTGATTTACATACTTACATGCTTAAAGTTGTTTGTGTTTAAAGGTACATAAAGTTTTGGTAAATTAGACCTTAAAATACAAAGATGATACATTTTATACAAGTGATATTCTCAGCTGTGACAAAACTATGTAGTAACTGATGAGACAACCGTACATGCTGCATTCCTTGATGGTTCCGGTGAGCTTAAAAGAGTAAAGAGTAGCTTATAGCATGGAAAAAGGATTAAAAAGTGGATCAAGATGAAACAAATGAATAAAAGCAGAAACAAATTATTTATGATACATTGCTGGCAACAGAAATTGTTCCATGGATATTCACAGCAGCTAGTAGCAAATGCCTCAAATATTAAATTACTTATAAGTTCTAAATCAGCTCAAACCTGTTTGTATTTTACATAAGGAGAAGCTTTTACCTACCAACTCCAGACATCTCCGGAATACTGGCGGTGTACATGTCCTTGGTGAATTTTGGTTCATTGTCATTGATATCGTGGATTTTAATGATAAATTCAGACTCTGGCTCCACTTGTCTTCCAGTTTTTCTGTCTATAGCCTTGGCACGTAGCACGTACAGACTCTTTTCTTCTCTGTCCAATTTCTTTGCAGCATGAATATCTCCTGTATTTTCATCTATAACGAACAGACTGCCAGCCCCATCTCCTGTCAATATGTATTTTAAATTTCCATCTCCTTTATCTTGGTCAGTGTGTAGCTTCAGAGAGGTAGAAAAGAAGAATTTTATAAATATATGTATTGTTATTACAGACCAAAAAATTCAGCATATATGAATAAGTCTGTACAATCTTGACTATAATTGGGGTCAGTAGTGGTTATCTTCTGTTTCACTGTTGGAAAAATTGAAAATTTTAGACCCAGTCATACACAAAGTAGCTCCAAACAGACTCGTAAGGACATGGGAGGATGTAGAAGATATTGAAAAATAGTATCTAAAATAACAAATTAAAACAAAAAATTGTATTTCTTTAAACAGTCTGACCAGAAATGACCAGAATTCTCCTTTTTGAAGATGACAGGGGGTGTAAAACTCCCAAAATTTCTATTTGTAAAATAACACTTGCCTTGCTATTTAGTGGTTGCTTATAAGGCAATCAGTTACCTTGAAACAACATAGAAGAAATTATTTTTAAGGATTAGAGCTTCTAAATTTCCCCAAATCACTTATAAATGTTCTGATTTAAGTAACTTATGTTTCTAGTTGTATTGTTTTCTTTATTTTTTTTTAAGGGACACCTTACCTCAATTAATTACTTCCTTCCTTCTAGTCCTCTCTAAGAAGAAAAATAATGTTCAAGAACACTAGGAGGTAAATTTTCAAAGCAGAGAGGGGCTTAACAATCCTTTTCCTACTCGACGTCTTCATAAGAGTTTAGAACTCTATCCCTGAGAACTTACAGGGACTGGTTATTTTGTCATATAGCACCATTATGACAAAGTGTTTAAAACCAAAGTCGAAACAAGCCATTGAAACCGACCCAGGCAATAGAAATTCTCACATAACACTCTTCTTCAGAAGCCTATTCCTCTAATTTCTTTTACAGGGACCTGTAGTTCATTTTTATGAGCTTCTGCAGTATATTTTCCTCAGATATATCCTTACGGTCACATCTGGCCACAGACTGGTGACCTGAGTGCTTCTCAAACCTGGACAGAGAGAATCTTATTCTAGCACATTTTCTACTTCTCTGAGTAGAAAAACATAGTGTATCATCAACCTGAGAAAATATTGTTCAGTATCAGTAAAGGTATTACTCTAGAGAGCCACTAGAGCAATAAGTCTATTTTTACCACATCTTGCTTTGTTTCTGTATTCCTGCCAGTGTTTATCTCCATGTTTCATAGCTGAGCCATTGCAAATTTTTATTACTCTACCTGTTTGAAGGATGGTTGCAATAGATTTTGTTCAAATTATTCACTTAATTTTATCCTCTATTTTAACACTAGCATAGCACTAGTCACCAAACATTATCTGATTATGGTTTTGGTCTTCCAGAGATAAGACTCGATGAGATGACCATCCAAACAGTTTTAGCACTTACTATATTCAGTGTATATCTGTAATAAACACCTGTGAAAATTATTAAGGATTGCATGCTCATCTGCTAAAAAGAGCTCCTATATACTAAAAGGTGCAGATGAGTAGCAGGCTGTAAATATAAATAGTACAAGCTTGATAACCTCATTTGAGCAACTCTGCTGGTAATCCAGGGTCTGCAACCTCCTGAAAGGGACGACAATAAGCAAATCGTGGGTGTAGTGATCTTTTCTATGCTAACAAGTGGCTCTGATAAAAAAATCATATCTGTCCATTGCCAGTCCTTTACTGCACTTCTTAACTATACATATACTACCCAGAGATTACATTAATTTATTTAATCCATCTGTTCAAACTATTTACAAAGATGTCAGGTAGCTCAAACTGTGATGGGTATTTTAAGGTTCCTAATTATGTCATGTTTCTACCAAATGACAAACAGAATTTTCAAGGATGATAAAATTGTGAATAGAATGTGATTTCCTAGCAATGAAGAGTTCCACCTCCTATTGCCAATTTCCTATTAGAAAGATCACTGAAAGTACATTTGCAGGCTATCACATATCCTACATGTGACAATTCCTAATTCCTATGTATGTTTTGTTTTGCACTTCACATTAGAGGGACCTCTATTAATCTGTGAAGCAGTTTTGCAATGTCATAGCTTGTGAAAAAGAAAAGGAACCATTTTCATATTTAACAATAAATAAAGCAAAACATTATCTGGCATCTTATTAAAATAAAGCACCAGTTGTGTAAAACAGAGCAATCAAGCCATCTTCTCGCTATAATAGAATTATATAATTATAAAATATGCTTTCAAGTTATGAGACAGAGTAACTTCAAATAAGATTGTGAAGGTTTATGCAAAATGAGTATACTGATATATATATTTGTAAAGAGATACTGGAAAGTAATTTTGACCAATGCATACTGTTTTTCTTGATGACTGGTAATCGTCTATAAGCTGCTTGAATAGTTTGAATTTATAATATAAAACACAATTCTAGCTTTTCAAATTTTAATTATTCTACATAAAGTCTACAGAAAATTGCCTGCAGAAAATCACATGCAGAAATGTGGTGTGTTATAATAACCAATCATGCCATTTTATTGACTAAAACCAAGGAACAAGAACAGAAAATTTTTCTAATTCATGTTTCCAGTTATAGCAAATAATTTTACATACAAAATATTTTGTGGATTTTTTTTCATTAGTAAACTGTTTAGGTACGTGAAAGAGGCTCAGATGTTTAAACTGGAAAAATAATACTAATACATGCGATCCGAAGTACACTTTGACAGCTGTCATTTCCCTCTACATTTTACAGATTCAGCAGGTCTGGGAATGTCCAGCATTTACAGAAAGCCAAAAGTCATTCCTGTTGAAATATTTTGGTTTGTTTTGCTCTACATGACCTTTTTTTTTCTTTACGTGTATTGGCGTAGTTTGGCAAGGAAACACTCCACATGGGTGGAAAATGAACTTGTCGAACATTTCCTTTCTCATATCAAAAATCATTATTCTGCAGGTCAGAGAACCATGAAACACTTTGCTAAATGAAAAAAAAAAAGAAAACCAACACCACGTGCGCCAAAACAAACCTACAAAGATAAAACCAAACAAACCCCAAACAAAAGCAGACAATGCATTACGTTACTCTCTCTCTCTTTCTCTCTTTATTTATTTATTTATTTGTTTATATAAAGTAGATGGTGACCACTGATAACAAATGCCATCCCCACGAATTCATTTGAAACATATTGGAATGAAGACATAACCCACATGCACTGCTGAGTGTCCTGATTTCTTAATATTCTTTTGCACACATTTCTCTTTCTGTATTCTTCTGTGTGACTGGTTAAACAGTTCTCAACATAACCTTTCCTGTGGATCATCAGAGACAAAGACATTGGTAATGGTTAGGGGAGTGACAATTAGCTATTTCTGTAACAATGTGTGTCTTATAAATATGGGCATACTTATAAATGCTCTTTCAATCTTTTTTTTCTCTTTTTTTTTCTTTTTTTGCCTAGGTAAAGTGTGCATCTCTAATTAGCCTGTCTATCCAATTTTGTGAAACTGAATTTTTATGTGATGTGATAATTGAAATCTTGATGTTCTTAAAAATCTTGACATAAATTTATGTGGATCACTGTTACTGTAATTTCCAATAAATAAATGAGGAAGCAAGAAGAGATTATCTCAGAGTTCTGTAGCATAAATCTATTTTCACTAAATGAAGTACCTTGCTCCTCTAACTAACGCTTCACCCTTATTTAGTACTCAATATTTATCAAAAAAGGTGTCTGTGGCACATAACTTCTTGGTTTCAGGCAGTATTTTATTTGACTATGCATTCTTAGTATGTCTGAGGCTAATTCATTACTTCTTTCAAAACTGCTATTATTATTCACAGTAGAGAAGATATCAGCATTCTTTGAAGCGAAAATATATCTCAAATTATTAAGTTCAGGAACTGGTATGGAATGTCAAACAAAATATAGAGGAAAAAGAAAAAAATGTTGCCTTAGAAAAGAGTTCCTTAAAAGTCCATGTTTAAAAGTACTTGACTATTTCTTATTAATTCAATTTTAATTTACTAAATTTCCTGTAAACTGCAGCTGATCTCATTCTCAACTCTTTTCAAGTTAGGCAGACATATAATCAATGGAAGAGGAGAGAATCAATGGACACAGTTAACAAATTATAGAGTGATATGAATGTATTTTCTGCATTTAGAAGCAAGAAATTGCCAGACATCCTTTACATTTCATTTTATTTGCAGTTTACTTCTGTACAAGTATTGTTGCAGAAGAAAAAGGGAAAAAAGAGCAAGAAGAGCTACTTATCACCAGCAAGATTGTTATGAAAAAATACAGTGAAAAAATTTATTTGGTTGCCTAAATTCAGAAAAGAGGTATAATCTCCTTTGTGGAGCAGGAGAGGGTAGACTCATGTTTATGTTGTGGTAGACACTCTACTAAAGTATACAACTTAGGAGGTTTACAGTGTGTCTCTGTATCTTGGTATAGAAAACTGTCTATTACTGCAGATCTCTTACTTCCACTGCCTCCACCCATACAGTTGTGCCCAGCAGAGAAATCCTGATGTCCCATGGTCTATTTGCCTGTAAATACCTTCTAGCAGGTGTGAACCATTTTCTTTCCTTACCTTTAAGGTGAAGAAGATATGTTGGCGGGTTGTTGTGGTCAAATGAACTCTTTTTAGTGGCACTAAATTGGTATACCTGCATATTTCAGTGGGAGATGAAAACCATGCTGATTTCCATACGGTTATGGTGAAACTACTACGAGAACACCAGTGAACCTCTTCAAGGGTATGTCAAGGAATCAGGATTACATGGAGCAGCAATCACAGGTAGAAATACAGATGCACATGGGAGGGCCAAAAGGTGCAAATGCAGAGTTTTAAAGTCAGAAATATTGCATGTTGTTTTTCGGTTTTTTTTTCCCACGTGTCATAAACTCATCAGATAGATTGGTAGCTGATTGAAATCTCGTCTGGAGGGCAAGTGAATTCGTGGGCATGCCTAATCCCAGGCCCAAACACCTGATACTCCAAACATGAATATCCTGGTCACAGGGGAGTGACCAGAGATTGCTATCTGTCTCACCTATTTTTATTTCCTCTCCTCAGATCATGACAGGGAGGAATGAGTAGAAGATGCAAAACTGAGTCTTTTCTTGGCATGCGGAAGCAGTTCTGGGTACCAAAGGTTAGATACAGCTATGGTGTGTTAACCTTTCTTCCTGTGTTCACTGTCAAACACATTGCCTTGCATATTGTGTATTGTGCAATACTGTGCTTGGTATTCATCCTTACTTGCTATTTAGTGTTGTGTATAAGTAGAAGTAAAAAGTTCTTTGAGTAAAAGTCCTACAAATTACATTAGACAATTTTAATGTCCTCACAATATTTATTAACTCCATCCTGTAGAATTGTGAAGGTATTTTCATAATTTCTGTAATTTTGCTATGATGATCTAAAGGGCTTAATTCTCCTTTTGCATTATATTTGTGTGTTGGAACTCCTAAGGAATCTGCTCTACAGAAGTATTTTCTCTTATTTCTTTCTGCTTCCACCAGTAAAGTTAGATCATATTTGTATTTATGCAAATCACTGAAAATGCTAATGGTGAATTTGTGAATAGCTGTATATGTATTTCAAATGTTTGGAGCAGTAGTTTATTGCATGCGGTTTATTCATTTTGTCTGGAACAGTGTTTTATTTCAATATGTGTAATTCAAAGGTCTTTCTTAAAGGAGTTTATTAGGGTTTACTACGTGGGTTTTTTTCTTCCAGTTGCAGGAGGCATAAGAATAAAATGTGAAGTGTAAATGGTGCTAGTTATTTTGGTTTGAGATTATCACAAGTCAGCAGGAGAAAACTGGAAGCTATAAAAGACAAAGATTCTCAGCCCTGTGAAAATGAAAACTTATTCATCTTATTATACCAAATGTATTTCTATTTAAAGTTTTGATAAGCCACAATGCAGCTGTACGAAAACAGCTCTGTTCTTTTTTTATTGCATGTGCAATTTATGCTTCAGATGGAAAATATTTCTCCTCCCTCACCAAACCACTGTATATCCAGTCTCTTAGTTCCTGGTACAGCTACAGTGCTTCCCCATAGAATATTTTGGTTTGGAAGGGACCTTAAAGATCAGAGAATTCCATCCCACCTGCCATGGGCAGGGACACCTTCACATGTAAGTCATAACTTCACCTTTGCTACAAAGTCTTTTCCTTGAGTTTACCTTTTGTAACATTGCTTTCTTTATAGCTTAAGCCATGTAGAAAGATTCAAGCCATGTATAACTTCAAATTAAAAATATTTTTCATAAAATTAACATAATGAAGCATTAATAGTTTGTCAGCTAGAAAATGTTGAGGTTTGGCTGTAATGTATCCAAACCTACTGGCTCTGGAAAATGTATAGAAAAAGAGTAATAGACTGTACATGGCAGGAACTATCAACCTGAAAAAGTGTCATTAACTGTCAGATTTAGTATGATTGTTTCAAATATGCTTATATATTTTCCAAATGTGAAAACAATAATAGTAAGCAATGGGAAGGAACAGGAAGCATAAGCTATTCAAGTGTGTCCAAAGCGACCCTTTCTGAAACTAGAGGAAAATAAAGACAATTTCTGTACTTTTAGGATTCCTAAAACATCTTTTAATCACAGTTTTTAGCTAAAGCTCCTGGCCTGAGGGAAGAAACATGCTAAGTACAGGGAAATGTGTGTATGTTTCTTATAGAAAGCCATGTGTCTATTTACATCAAATTTCTATTCATATATGGTGATTATACTATGCTATTTATTCTGAAGCTGTGAAACAGAAAGAAATTGATTTTTCCAAGTTATCCCAATATGTATTAAAGCACAAATTGATTCGAGACCGGGAAACTTGACTGTAATTATCACTTTAAACTTGCTCCAATTAAAGGTTGCGTATATAGAGGTGGGAAAGAAGACAATATTTGTGAAAGAAGATGGATGAGTATTACCTGAAACAAAATAATTTAATTCTTTTAAAAAAAATTAAAGTTGTGTGCTTGAAATAAAGACTGGTATCATCCCAGCCAAACCTAAAATCTCACACACAATGCATTGAGTGCTAGTGACAGGCAGGATATTAACCAGCGCCCCTACTGTATGATTTCAGATCTTTGTGAGATCCACAGCAGTCAGGATACAGCATCAACAATAGCTCAGCCAATATTCTCCTTCATTAGCATTTTAAGTAATTAAAAACTCTAAAGACATCGTAATAGCTGCAGTAGTTCTTCAGTGTGGATTGAAGTAGCAGTATATGCATCGCTTTAATTTTCTATTTATGTGTGTTTAATCAAAAGTTTTATGTACATGCTAAATGGCAATGTATTCACCTGACTTGAATTTGTGACATCAGCACAAACTTCTTAATTAAACAACCAGACTCCGTGTGTGATGGTAACCTAAGTGCCTGTATATTAAACAAGGCAAATGACATTTACTTTTCTTATCTTCCGCTTTCCAGCATCTGGTTCTTGTGTTCAGCTGTCTATTGTTAGAAATTCTCTAGAGAATGATATTGTGAAAAACACTGCTGACATCAGCTGTAGGTGCTGATTTTTACTTAGCAGGTAAGGGTAAATCTTGTTTCCATTCAGGAAGGGTTCAGCAGAACTCCTAGTAGTCTTTTGGTTTGAATGATACAAATACAATATGGGGAAATTCCATATATATCCACCCCATACCTGGAAACCAGAGCTGTATTCTCAAGTGCCTCCTTTCCCTTCATACCTTCTATATCTCCTGTGCCCTTTATGCTAAGTTGTAGTCAAATCTGAAAAAGTGGTTGCATCCTTACTTCTGTACAAAGAACTGGATTTCAGAGCAGAATAGAGCAGATAGAATTTCTTCTCTCTCTACTCTCCAAATCAACAACTGAGTTACCAGTTTTCAGCCTGATGAAAAGAGCTAACCTCTTTTTTTTATATTTTATTTATGGTTTGCCATACACAGTCATTTTTCTGTTCGATAACGTGAGATACAGATTTATGGGAACTGACTCCAGTCATCAATTGTGTCCACAGGTCAGAAATTATGACATCATAACACCAAGCACTGTCACTTTAATCAATCCCTGGAACAGGTGTTAAATCCATCATTATTTTAAAGACTTCACAATAATAAAGGTATCTTTTTCATGGATTTTTCTCTCACCAGAAACTCCTGAGTGAAATCTGTCTGTGTACTTGATATTTCTTGCTGTTTTAGAGACACTCAAAATGCACTTTAGCTCCAAAAGATGTTCACAGAGATAGGCAGGAATAGAAGCTCTGGCCCTGGAAGCAACATGAGTTTGTCATACGGATGGATTATCCCTTACCCTCTGCAGAACTAATTGATCTAAGATCAGCTCTATACTAATAAGCTTATAAGAAATACCCTAATAGGGGAGACCAATGGTTTTTCCAGCCAAGTACTTTATCTCAGAGGCAACAGGAGATGCTGGTTGGAGAAAGGATTCAGTCTGGCCACCGTACTCTTTGATTATTTTACTGTCGCTGCTTCCCTGGCCCCAGAATTCAGAACTTTCGGATTACAATAGACCCTTGCGTGGTCTTGTGTTTTGTTCTGGTTTTGTTTCTTTTATAAATCTGATGTCCTTGAACTTGTCTGGTTATCCATTGCCTTAACTTTGGACAAGTACTGCTTTGACTGAATACACTGAATGTTATAGTGTTTCCAGGGATGGGTCATCCACAACAATCTGAAGAATACATCAATAACGGTAGTATTTGGCTATTTTGTCACTTCTGATCATAATTTTATGTGTATATATATATATATATACTTATAGACAGATGTTCACTGATCAAGACTGCACGATTTTTAGAAATTCATAGAGTATACTGGAATAGTAAAGTATTGAGATGTGAGCCAATATGATCAGAGTCTTTTTTGGCCTTAAATATGTAAACAGACTTCCAGGTTTTCAGCACCAAACAAACAAAACCAGACTGTAGACCTGCTGACTGAAAGGACGTAGATTTCAAAATGTGCATATTTTCTAAGCTGTTCAACTATATAGACTTTCCAAAAATATTCAAAATATTTTAAGTTCTTTACTATCCTTAAAACATATTTGCTTTTACATGAATGCATTTCAAACCTAAAAAGTTATTATGCTGAGTTTCATGCTTATTGATTCACAATGATCTCTACCTCAAAGCTTCATTTTAAAGTGATGTATTTTTCCTAAGAGCCTGCTTTCCAAACTGCTAAACTAAATATTTTGTGGACACTGTACACACCTCACAAGAAGAAATTCATACATTCCTTAATACTCGTTTCAGAATTCTGCTGTTATGTGGTGACACTTTAAGTACCTTAAATGTTTATCTAAAACTGAATTTTCAAATGAACAGTAGTGGAAAGAAGGTAAGGTCATTGCTTGACTTAAAGCAGCACTACGGTCCTTTGCTACTGCTTATTTATTGACAAAGTTGACCAAGCGAAAAAAAAAAAGAGAAAAACACATACTGAAATTAATTTTAAGTATTATACTACTTCTCTGTTCCACTGACTGTATTGAAAATGTAAACTGTCATACCAGCTGAAGAGCACTCAGTGAAAGTATGCTCTAGAGTTATCCATGTCATGCCTTCATCAGTCTGAGTGCAATTCCCCTGCCCTATGCCTGCTCCAAGACACACTGGTGCATGCCCAACTCCCGCTAAAATCTGGGAAGCAGATTCTCAAAGGAAGACATATCAAAGAAAAAGATTTGTAATCAGGACAGGACATAATAAGCACCAAGCCTTGAATCGGTGTTGTGATTAGGTGAAGTGAAGCTGTTGTTTCAAGAAGAGTGTCATGAAAATCAATAGTTAGGAAAAAAATATTTTGTGCAATCTTTTTCTTTTTCTTATTAATCACTGATCTTGTATTTATTGAAATTTGCATTACTTACTCGCATGGTTCTTTTAAACCTTGGTTCAAAATCCTGTCTTTGGAAGTTCATAACTGTAATGACGGCAAAGCCAAGGCAGTGGCTGGAATAGTTCTCAAAACTACTTAATGACTTTCATGGCCCAACAGAAACTGCTAAGTGTAACTCCATTTGGAGGGGGCCTGACATGGCCTTCAGGTTCTGCACAAACCACACGCTGATTGTACCACTCTGATTAAAGATGAAGACTACGAGGATTGTGGCTTAGAGGGGAGCCAGGATAAGGCTGCCTGGGGCTTCAGATGAAAACTCTATGAAAGAGAATTAGTGCCTAGAGAAATCAAAGCATAAGGCCCAAATCAAGCATAAAGCCCTGCAGACCAAGAGTGTTGCTTCATGTTTAATTTAATAGGTGAATCTGCAAGCTGATCAGATGAATGAGGTTAAGATGGAGACATTAGACAATGCAGGAATTATTTAGAAGGGATTTTTTTTTTTTAATTCATAATGCAAATATTAATGAAAAAAAACCCAGCAGGAGGTGCATAAGGGAATAGTTAAACTATTGTTAGTTTAACAGCAAGGATAGTCAAAGCATTTGCATGTGGTTAAGGCAGATAAAATTCTGAATGTATCAACACTAATTTTCTAATAACTTGATGAAAAAAAAATTTGGGGGGGATAACTGGAGACTTCAATGATGCCTGTCTCTATTCTTTCCTGAAATCCATTTTTGTCTAAGGAGTTACTCTGTACTTTGGAGAAGGACACACACACATAACAAAACTGGTTGTTTTGCTAATTGTCCTACAACTACATCTGGAGTCAAATGTTGACCATGGTCTTGTCAATCACTTGAAAATAGGTTTTAATATAGAACTTGAGATTTTGCTAATATTTTAAATAAGGGATCAGGAGTGCTCTTTTTTTTTTTTTTCCAAATTGTTTTCACTCTTGATGAATGCTGTCTTGTCTGTCTTGACCTCTACAAATAGATAAGCCTTGTCGTTACGCTGAATGTTTCCCTATCCAGTGCCTATGCAGTTCTGCATCTAACTGTTGTCATTGACTTGCTCTGTGACCTCAACTCACTGTTCCAGCAACTTTGCTGCAGTTTTCTCCTCAGAAGAGGGGATGTCATGTCTGTCTCACTATAGGTGATGTTCATCTAATGTAAAATACTTTGATATATTTCATTGAATAATACTTATGGAAGTGGAAATTATTAAACCTAGAATCATCATTATAACATTTTATTTATCCTTTTCTCTTTTATCCTCATCAAAGAGATCAACACAAATCCTTTTTTTGTCCTGAAGATAAACCAGTGTTATACATGGATTTACACACATACACACATTTTCATAGTTTCTAGGACCATAAAATGATTTTAAATTATGGGTGGTTTTTTGTGGTTTCTTTTTCTTTTACACACTTCAAAGTTAGACCAGATTTAGCCACCTGCAGTATAAAAAAAATTAATTGCAGTATCTCTAACAGGATGAAACCAGAATAGCTGATTCCTGTTTCCCTGCAGTATTTTCAAAGGACTAAAGAATTTCTTCTGCTATAGATTCATAGATTTTGCCCTTCATTTCACGCCTTTCTGTATGTGATTCGAAATTTTTCATATGGAATGGGTGGGAATCAAACTGCAACCTCTTCCATTTCATAATTACTAGCCTTTACAGAGATGAATGTATTTGCATGTTCTGTGAAACTTAGAGAGAGTTTAAAAAAACTCCAACACTTTAGTGATTTATTTTGCTTTCTTGCAACAACCCTGCTTCCATTTGCTTCAGTGACAATATATCCAGAAATACTTGCTCCCACGCCAAATTCCTCTTTAAATTAATTTCATTGTCCACACCACTTGCTTGTATCTAATTAATAGAGGTTTAAAATTAAAGGTAAATATAGATGGCTATTTCTTTTAGTCACTTGTTTTACACAGCACATACAGTCTTCTTTTCCTTTTTTTTTAAAATTATTGTTTTAAAGGAACTTTAGTCTCACCATTTTAAATGAAAATGCTGCAAATTTAGAGAGAAAAGGTAAGCAAATACTTTCAATATTTTATTTTTCATTTCTTAATTTGTTCCTATCAGTCAGCTACCTGACCCAGCTATATATGAACATTTAATGCTCTGTTACCTCCTGGTATTTGACAGCATTTATTCATCACAAATGCTTATTAAAAAGAAAAATATGTTTACTTCCATAATCCCCGTAAGACTGAACTATCAGAAGATATTCATATTTAAATGTTGTATCAGTACTTGCAACATTTTTATCAGTGTGATATATTAGTGTTAATTCCATTTTAACTTCACAGAAGTTGTAAAGAACTTTTTTATAAGAACCAGATTTATTCTCAATATTTATAAATTTAATTTATTTCAGCTCTTAATCAGAAATATGTAGTAACAGCTAGAAGTTCAAAGGGCAAAAATGGCTACAGGTGGTGACAACAAGCACAAATTTTAAGTTACGTAGATTCATTTTATGAATGCTTGATTAGAAGTATAACAATATTTCACTTAGTATGTCTTTGTCATGGTTATGCATTAGGAAAAGTTAAAGCAACCAATTATATCATAAAGTCAAGCACTTAAGCACTGTTCACCAAGTAGGTAGCTAGTAAATATTTTGTTCTGTATTTTCCTCCCTTTCATAATGTACCCTAATATACCATTCAACCCAATACTTCATGGATATTTTCATTAAACTCCAGAGCATTTTTTTTCAATATTGTGTGGGAACATTTCATACATGTTCTGAGGAAAAGGTTCATTAGAGAAGTGTTGGCAATTACAATTTACAGATAGAAAAAATAAAGCAAAATTTATATAAAGCAAACATTTAGTCAAATTTTATTAATAATTATTTCCAGCAATAGCAATCATTTTTATGGCAGGATATGGGCTAAAAATTCATTCTGGTACCTGAAGTAATCATTTCAAAGACCTCTGAGATTTTGTTAAGGGTTTTACAACTAAAACAAGCAAGAATTTGTGCCATTTCTCCTTGGTTTCCTCCTATGGAAATGGAGAACATATAGCAAAATTTTCTCTTCAGTTAAAGAACCCAACATTATCAGGCTGGGTGTCATTTCCTTGCACTCAGAATTCGACAAAACTGTTATAGTGGCTTCCATCTGAAACAGGCATACTTGTCTCTGAAATGTGAAGCAAGACAGGGAGGAATTTGTAACTTCTGAAAGGTTCATGGAGGCTGTAATGCTTTCTCATTATTTTTACTACATTCTGCTGTGTAAGAACAGAAAACAGGGATTTCAGCAGAGCTTCTTGACCGTAGATTGATGTAAGAGTGAGCAGAAGTTAGCCCAGTGCGTTTGTGCAGCTACAGCAATACATACAGCAATGATTGGACCATGGTTATGTATTTCCACAACTGATAAGGGATCACAGGTTCCTCTTTTGATTGATACCCAGCATAGTATTAAATTGGCCAATTACGTGGACTAGACTAACATTTTTTTTCAGTTTCCAGAAGACTGAAATGTGTGATGATTCCTGCAATAGACAAGATTTGATGTATCAGGCACATATAGGAAGAAAAGACTTGCTGTTCCTGGCAGTTGCTTGTTGATAGCTTCCCTATTTGTTGTCAAGGTGACTATTCATAAACCTATCCCTGACAGACAAGACATAGCACAATACCAAGCTCTGATGCGGTCAAATTGACCTTTTTAGGCAGTCACATATTGTTTTGCTCTGGTGGGTTTTGCACTCTTTCTGCCACCACGCTGGCAGGTACCAGTAAACCACAATATAATCAAAACACCCTCTTCAGAATCTCTCCCATAATGTAACCAAGGGAATTAATGAGCAACATAATGAAAAATATTTCGTGAAATACATTTTCCTCACCCTCCCACCTTTTCATGCACAATAAATGATTGCCTGATAACAGATAATGATAGGTCTGCAGACTGCCACTACTCAAATCTTCTCTTCCCAGGCTTAAAGTTGCAAGGTTTAGAAATATCAGCCAATGAAGTTGTAATAAGATAGGGCTATTCTACAAATAACAGTTACCTATTATGCCAAGTTCCTAAACCAGCCAGATCTTCGAGCCAGACCTCCTTAGGCCTTTTCACACAAGGAACTTGACAAGAACAAGACACTTTTAAGCTCAGAAAAAAACATTTTTTATTAACATGAAAATTATATTTTAACTGGCAGCTGGAAATTACCTCTGGAGAGAGAAGAGGACTCCATTGTCCACGCCCACTGAGTCTTTAAAACAGGTGGTATTACTGCAAGTCTTGGTTTTTAGTACTTTGTCAGCATGCTCAATCCCAGCGAACTCCACAGGGGGAACCTCCACTGTGCAGTCCCCAGTCCTCCATTCCTGTGGTCTGGTCCCACCCCCTTGGTGCTCTGAGCACACTCAGGACATCGCCCGGGAAGGGCAGCTGTCACTAAGCCAAGAGCAAGCATAGTAGTGAGCTTTAAACCAGACTCCACTCAACAGCCTTTACTGCCGTGTTGGGAATTGGGTAAGCATAACTTTTTCCACACCTGAGAGAAGGAGCAGGGAGGGAGAGATGCAAAATGGAAAAGAATTGGAGGAATATTGTTGTTTTGCCTATGCTGAATCTCCTTGCATTGAC
Organism: Ptilonorhynchus violaceus; assembly: GCA_013397565.1. NCBI lineage: Eukaryota > Metazoa > Chordata > Aves > Passeriformes > Ptilonorhynchidae > Ptilonorhynchus > Ptilonorhynchus violaceus. The sequence continues at coordinate 340,466 of VZRJ01001802.1, read as the reverse complement.
TTTGGCTTTAAAAGTAGCTTAGTAATTTTTTAGATGCCTGAACTTGTCCTATGGATGAAGTTTTCAGTTAATGTTGCTAAGTGTTCAGAAATTATATTGCAAATTCTCATTTTTCCATTAAGACACATATTTGGCAGCTTTCTGTTTTATTCTTTTTAGGTTGAAAATCATTGTATACTGGATGCTCTGTCCCAAAAGAGGAGAGGGGAGGAGAAGGTACAAGGAAATGGGAAAAAACAGGAAAAATGGGAAATGGAAAAGTTTACAATAAGAGGCTTGAGGATTTTCTCATATGTTTCTGGGTTTACTTTTTGGTTCAGTTTTTTGTTTTGGTTTGGTTTTTTTGTTTGTTTGTTTTTCCCCCCACAACCAGTTTAGCTGATTTAGCAATTGAACTTGAAAAACACACACAGAATCCTTGAGAACAGAACAGACAGGGCCCTAAAGAGATATACAGCCTCCAACTTCCGGGTAGGATCAGTGTCAGCTTTCTGGCATGTGATTTTTTTTAATTTGTCATGAAAACCTCCAGTACCAAGATCATCCTGTCTCTCTGAGCATTCTTTACCTAGTACTTAACTGTATTGACTCTTTTACCATCAAAAACTTTTTCCTGATGATGAATGTAAATCAACCTTATGACAATATGAACCTAACTTCTTGCCCTGAACATGACAAGAACCTCAGATTGGTTTTTTAGCAGTCTTTTATGTAGCTGAAGAAATAGAAGCTGTCAGATCTCATGACAGCTGCTCTATCTGTACCAAACAATGCCAACTCATTCTTGTTATTCATGTCTTTGAAGCCTCTGATCATTGCAGTTGTTTTCAAAAATAATTCTTAATTTTATGAAATATGATGTTCAAATTTGACAGCAAAATTCTAGCTTAGGCCTATTATTGTAGTGTAACATTCAAGACATTTCATATTTAAACTGTTTATACTCAGGTTATGCATGATGTGATTAGATCTCATCACTATTTTTGAATCTTCAATTGAAAATGTATGTAGGTTGTCAGAAATGACTGCTGTCCTTTCTTGAAAACAAAGCAGTCCCATTGTGTTTGGAAGATGTAACATTTGTCTTTCATCATTTTCTTCCCTGGCCCTCCAGCCTTCTTTTGAAAATAGCAAAATTTATTGAAGACTGTTTTTTATTATCTTTTTACCAAAATAAATTTTACTTCTAGCAGTTTTTCAATAAGATTTATGTTGGAAGCCTTCAGAAAATAAATTATTTATAAAAAAGTAAAGCTATGGCTCCTTATTGGTGTTTGCAATTAATTTATGAATGTATCTAAGACAGGGACTTGTTGTGGCACTTTTTTAACCATTTTTTTCTTTGTTTGCCAGTTTCAATTTTAACTTTATTTTGGAGATTCATCTGCCTAGAGATATAGCTGCTTCAAACTACATCAAATACTGATTGAAAAAATCTGCTAACTGAAGAATACAATGTAAGTGGAGATGATTTATTAATTTACAAATCAAATCGGTTTTCTCTTTTGTATTTTTAAAATATTGGTCAGACTCTTTTTCTTATTCCTTTGGTATTTACTGTGTTTATTTTTTTTTCCCCTTTCTTGTATGTTTTGATACATAATTATTTCCTTTATTATTATTTATTCAAATATGAGGAAAAACTTGAGGTCTTAGAGAGGTCTGAGAGAGGAAACCAAAGACAAAAGGAGGAGATGAAGGAGACCCTACTAATTTTTTCTTCTTTTATTTAATCTTAAAATATTGATTTTACTTTAAGAACAGAGATTCTAATGAAAATATTTTATTAGATCTCCTTCAAAAATTGTGGTTTATAAGATGGCTCTGGGATATAGTGCATACTAGATGGAATATTTTATAAATGTAATGAAATCTTCCCCCAGTTGAATTACATTTTTAAATGATAGAAGCATATGATTTGTTTATGATTCTGTTGTGTTTTTTTGAAATTTATCATACTGCTAAGTTAAAAGATATCAAAACCCACTCTGTATTTAGCAGCATTTAGTTGCTGTCCTGATTGCAACATTTTACGAGTGAGACAAGTGGGATGTAGCTATAACAAAGTAGAGGGCACTCTTGAGACTCTGAAAGGGTAAAGCACCTGCATTTTCTCTCATCATCGTTTTCTCTCAGAGGTGGTTCTTAAACCAACTCTGTGAAGAGAAAATAGCAAGTGCTGTAAAGCAATCTTTATGGAAAAATTGCATAAATTGATTAAAGTCACAAGTGAAAAATTAGGTTCTCTCTCACACTCCAAAGACAAGGTTAAGATAAAAATTCGATACATAAAGAGAATAATAATATTAAACAATTAATAAAAGCTGTTATGGATGAGAATATTATGCTTCAGGATGGAGCAAATAAGGTTACTGCTGATTTGGGCACTCCAGTGTTGCCAAGAGCCAGCTCAGTGGGTCACCCCTTTGGGCCATAATCTTCCTCCCAAACTGCTCAGAGCAGAGGCTTAGTATGGCCAAGGCCTCAGCAACATGTTGAGAGAACATGAATGATAGAGGATTAGAGTAATGAAGGGAGGGCTTCACTGATCACAGTTTCTGACTTCTCTGCTACTTTGCATATTGAGAGGGAGCCTGCTCTAGACTGGTAGACATGCCAAAGGCAGACAGCAAAGTAATGTGAAATAATATTTTCAGCCATTACTACATTTTCAGTCTATATTTACAAGGAAATACTATCAATTTCATGAAATAATAAGAGAAAAAAAGCCAAAAAACATTCAGTACAAGGGGTCAATTGAGTGAAATTTTGTATAAATAACCAAGTCTGGTGAGGCTGGCAATTTGTGAGACTTCTTGAATTGTTACATGAATTTCTTTTGGTTTTGTCTGTCTCTTTTCTTATGAGACAGACTGCTATGACATACAACCTTACTTGTAGATGTCTAAATATTTGTAAATGTAGATTACATCTTGTACCCTACCCCTCCAAAAACAAAACCATACCAAAAACTTCCCCCCCAAAAAACCTATCTTCTGATTATTTTGCTTTTCACTTTATACTTCCTATTAAGACACACAGGCAAATGTCATGAAACAAATTCCTTGGTTAACTGGTGGTAGAACAGAGATATTTCTTCAGTTTGCATGCAATTTAAGTGGTGCTTACGACATGCAGAACCTAGTTCATTTATTTTTTATGGAAGTTATTAAACAGGAGGTTATTCATGGAGCAGCTAATTTTGAGCAATGACATTTATTTTTTATTTGATTTTGTACTTCCCTCCTTAATATGAGCAAGAAAAGTTGCAGATGGTGTGCAAAAACATTTTTATTTGTGTTTGTTTCTTCTTTTTAAAATTCTGGGATATGGCAGGTGTTTGGTTGTAAAGTTTATGATTGGGTCCAATATACGTTTCATGGTACTTCACACATTACCTGCCCACCAAGATTAGCAGCCTTTGATTAGCAAAGTGCCTGTTTGATATAGGGAGACACTAGCTTCCACATAAAAAATGTAATTGAGTGACTTAAAGGAGGGAAAATCTCATCTCTGGAAATCACTTCAGTATATTGCTGCGAAGTATAAAGGACTGTGTTTTCCAAAATGGCTAATGATTTTGATTAGGTCTATTTCTTCTTGTCTGGGTATGCTTCATAAGGGCTGGAGTTAAAAGTGTTTGATATTTTACACTACTGATGTCCATTCAGTGGGTATCAGGTATGTCATTTAGAAATGGAGACACATAAAATCAATATTACCTTTGAAAAATAGGACTACTTGGTTAGAGCCTTCTGTGCATTTTATTATTTTTTCTTTAATTAATGAACATCATCCTCATCAACATTTTAGTACTTCTTGAATTGTGTGTCTTTTTTTTTTTTAGATTATTATCTCTTTTGATTGTTAGGAAGTGAGTACATTTGGTACACTTTTCTCATAGAAGGTCAGTGTTCTAACTTTCATTTCTTAGGTTCTCCAAGGGGCTTAAAGTTAGTAGCAGCTGAGAAGTTGAATCTGTGGCCCCTCCCTAGTGAAAGTAAAGGAGACCCCAGATATGATATACAGTCAGGTGTTGATTTTCTCAACACCTTGTTATTTCACTACAAAAAATTATCAGTTTGTTTTTCTTCCTTTAAAAGGAAATTCACCTCATAAATTTAACTCGGAATGCTATATTGTAATACACTTTTCCTGTGAATTCTTAGTAGGCAGAATCAGGTTTTACAGTTCCTCTCATTACATCCTCTGAAAATTCCTCACATTAATGATCTCATTGATATATTCAACACTCACACTAGGAAACAGGCATCTTGAAAGAATATGCCCATTTTTATACTTTAGAATTTATTTTTTCTTCTTGGCTAGTTTTTTAAACAGGACTCTGCTACTGCTTACCTTATATGTGTCTGACTGAATATTTCAGTTGCAAACTCTCCAGAGCAATGTTTATCTCACTATGCATTTTATGAATACCCAGAATGATGGATCCATTGGTTGGCATTTCCTGAATATTATTTAAAAGGATAAGATATTAAAGGATAACCATAAGCAGTTCTTGCATTTTTGCAGGTATGAGTAGTAGGACCCAACAAATGTAAAGACATCCTATGCAGGTATTTTTTAGGCAATCACCTGTATTTGAGACAGATGAATCCTCTGAGTTGGCAAAAGGAAACAAAGATGTGAGGTGGACACACTGTAAATTGTCTGGATTTACCTTGACTCCCATCACATTCACAAGACAATTGTTTGCACATCACCCATCCTTCGAGGGTGACTGCCAACAATCCAACTTTAAAAATTACTATTTAAGATGATAGCACCTCAGATATGAGGGAGAAACTCCTCACTCCAGGTACCATTGACACTGAGTGGAGCCTGAGCACGAAAAGTCCTCTCATGGGGGTCAGACTGCCAGCCAGGACTTGGACAGTCCAATGGTCAAAGCAAGTGTCCAGTTTCCGTGGATCCGTGTTGCTGGCCTGAACCGAGCAGTGAGAATGAGAGGTGTGTGGATGTCACACAATAGCTCTCCATCCTGTGTACTCATGCTTCTTAGTAAACAAATTTTCTCTCATTATGTCATTCTGAGTCATCCTTCCCCACTGCAAATCACAGAATGCACTCATAATGAAATAAAACATTAATAAAGTAGCATTAGTAACAAAACACAATCAATGACCTAACAGATACAAATTGTATGAAAATTGCACAAGGGTGGGAAAACTAATTTTTTAATATTATGGCTATGATCCCTTAGAAGTTTATTTCCTGATAAAGTTTCTTAATTCAGTTTATTTAATTTTTAGTACTACATTTGTTATTCTAGCCCAGTAATCCATCTGCCTGTGCACATCCATATTAAAGAGGGGCTGGATAAGAATACTTGCTATGAACTAGTCCCCATGGGTTGGAATAAAAGTGCTCTTACTTCACACATACCAGTTTGCTAATTACCATCACTTTGAGGAGGCGAATACTAAACCTGAGATTTAAACCTTTCTCAGAACAATATTGTTCAATGAAGTTGTTGGAGATTTTTTTCTTTCTTTAAAAAACAATTCCTTCTTTGACTTCTACTTGTAGCAGCTCCCTCTTGGTGCTGTATGTCAAATGTACCTAGGATAATTTGAACTAACTCAAAACGGATTTACCATGGTTTTATGCCACTGAGGACAGAACTACGATCATTTCATCATGTTATAAACTGCTATAAAATTAATGCAACTACGTGGAGTTCATCACTTCAGTGCGACGTCTCCTTGGAACACAGGGCAACATTTGGGGTGATTTCCATCTGTTTAGAGAATCAGTGGTGCTGACCTCTCTCAGGGTCTTTGTGTAATATTTTGCAGTGAAGTGTGAAAAATCTCAACATATAATCTGAGTTGTAAGAAGTGAAATATCTCAGATCCAGCTGCTGTACAGCCATTTGTTTTTCTTCCTGGACTTTGCTCTGTGGTGGTGAGGTCCAATGGCTTTTAGTTAGTTGGAATAAGTGCAGAGTAAGTTTGCATTTGTTGCAATATATTATGTAGGCATTCCTCATGTGAAACAGAGATGGTGATGACAGTCTTGATGTAAGCTTAATTTATTTGAGTGTTAAAGTGGTTTGAAGTCATTCATCTAGAGCAGTGGGACTGAAATTGGAAGCAGCTCTTATGCTTGATATTTACTTCTCCTCCATGACAGATTTCTATTAAAAAAAAAATCGTCAGTCTATTTCTGTGAGTCTAGGAAGAACTTACAGCTATGGAGTTCTATATTATTGTGTACCTTTCTGTATGTTTTCTTGGCAAGTCTACTCAATACTAAATAATACTTGCAAACAAATTGATTTTTTTAGAAATATCTCTATGCAATTAGTTCACTTTCAGATCTATGAATAGGATTATTGACCTTCATCTTACTTCTTCTACTTCAAGTCAGAATTTATTTCACTGAAAACAGAATTGTAATGGTGTAGTGTTGGTATAAACAAGGTCAGAATCAAGTTCATAGTTACCAGGGTTGACTTCTTTGACATATTTTCTTAGTAGAGAGAGATGATTTTCATGTTTTCCAGATGACCATGTCTCCCGTGAAGAGGTATTAGCTAATGTTCAGAAACATTTTTGAACTTCTAACTACAAATGTCCAAATCAGTTTAGTAGCTAGGCATCTGAATATGAGAGAGCTACCTGACAATAAGAGCTAGTGATAGCATTGTGGATGAATGACAGAAACTGGAAAGGACATTTATTAACTTAGGCCATTAAGATAAAAATTTCCTTAATTGTGAATCATTCTGGGTGTATTCTAGGCCTCTGATATTCTAGATCTTGATAAAGATTTTTTGGTTATACTAGAGCACAAGTCAGATCTATGGATGGTGAGACACTACAGAGGGTGAAATATCAGGAAATCTTTGAGTTGTGTGTTATCAGAAAAGGTAGGACTGCAGACAACTGGAATTAAGAGGTGTTATTGTTGACAATAGCTGATGTAGTATGATCTCAAAGAATGTAAAGCCCTTCAAGTAATTAAGTAAAGTTTTCAGTTTATTTAAGAAATTATGAAAACCAGATTTTTTTTCCTCAAGCACTTCCATACTTGTAATCATGGATAGACAGCAATTTTATTGTTAATAGAATTCTGTATTTCACTTGAGGAAGTACACAGCCCAGCATACTGGCAAATGCCACAGGTCGATGAAGTCGATGAATGGAGGCGTAATTTTTCTATTCCCTTATCTAATATTGATGTTTAACCGTTTAAAAAGTGATAAAACTTGCATGGGCACATGTAATAAGAAATTGGAACATTTTAGTCTGAACAGTTTCCTTTTTTTTCAGTGAACGACTTCATTTTTCTCACGACTTTGAACAATCATGGATTTCACATGGCCACTCGGGTGGCCTGTGGTGTGCTTTGACTAATTGAGAAATTGAGACCACTGCTGTATAAAAAGCAAAAGATCTGTGGAGAAGGAAAGAAAATACCAAGGTTTTTAGATGCATCACCTTTAAAGAATCCTTTAAACACAAGGCTTACCTTGCCCACGTATTGAGTATCTGGACCTGTGTACTCCTCCAGCAAGAAAAATTGATTCCACATCCAACCACGCTTGGTGCGGTGCAGTGTTTTTCCATCGTTCTCTGACAATCCTGTTATCCTTTCACTGTGTGAGTTCTTGTTAGTCCTTTTTTGGGACGGCGTCATATGAATCACATAAAACATACAGCTCCAAAGCAAAACTGTCAGAAAGGAGTGAGTCCTCATCATTTGCAGAGATGCTGTTAGCCTCCACTCCTCTAATAATTCACCAGAACAAATTTTTCAAATGTTATATTCCTCTTGTAAGAAGAACCTAGGGATCAGAGAACAGTGTTTGGGTAAGTTACAATAACTTTTTTCCCAAAGGAAACAAGAACACTGTCTAGTGATCACAACAATAACCCATGGGATTACAAATAACCATGACAATTACTCAGAGAGTTTTGAGTCAAGTTCTTTAATGTCTTTTTTCATCTTATTCTAGTTCACTCGCATGGTATGCAGACATTCATTTAAAACACAAGCTGAGTGAATACTTCATCTGAAAGCTTTAGCTACCAGCAGCACTCTGACACAAGGAAACAGCCTACATAAGAAACCTTCCAACCTAATCTCTCCCGGCTCAGCTTGATGCTATCTTCCCTTAGTCTCTGTTCAGAATTGTCTGCAAATTTGAATTTTCAGTTACTTTGTGATTAATACATCCCCTTCTTCCCTTTTGCTAGCCCTCAGTTGTCCAGAGGATCTTCTATTTCTGCAGAAGGGAACTCATAAAATGAAATTTTTAAAGTATTATTGATGCTTTCAACAGATTCTTTAAACAAGAAAGAAAATTACTTGTTTGATAAGTGTGGGTTCATAGCAATCCTGCTGAGGTTAACAAAACTCAGCATTTGGAAAAGAATTCTCCATTTGGAATGTATCTCATTTTCCCTGCATTGTGGCAGAATGAATGGGAATTTTCGTTATATAGAACCTTACTGTAACTAATATTTTTGTGAAAATTACTCTGATGTTTACTGTGGACGTTTGTAAGCAACATTTAATCAAACTAAATCAAACTGATACTGTTTATCTGACAGTGCAACTGTAGTGCCTGATGTCCCAGTCTTTTCCATAAACTCTTTCACATTAAGTCTGTTTTTGATTTAGGATATCTTTAGCTGAGCTGTCATCACAGGAAAACAATTCTCAAGCTAAAAACCATTTTCTTTGAGAATCCTAGTCCATTAACAGTGATATTAGCATGAGGCCACAACACACAAAATTTTGAAATTAAAAAAAAACCATACAAATTTATCCTCCTTTCTTCTGCAACCCAACATTACCAACAGCTACTTTCACTCTCTTGTTTATTTGTTTTGGGTTTTTATAGGAAAGGGGAAGGGAGTCTTTTCTGTACAAAAAGTTTATTTTGGAAATAAGATGCTTTTTGTGAAAATTATTAGTCAGTTGAGAACCAAAACTGTTTAATGGAAAACATGCAGTGAATTGTACTCTAACGGCCTTAATGATTAAATTAGTAGAATTGTGACCTTGTGTGAAGTTGTCTTAAAATGATGATATTCTGTATGGACTCAGGATCTTAACTAGCAATCCTGAAGGAGGATCAAAGTCTTAGCATTTTAGTAACTTCAAACAGAGTTTTAGCTGAGCAAGAAGTGAAGGCTTGGAATATTTATCACTTTCTAAGATCATGTTCAAAAACAAAAAGAAAACAACTTAATAGATGTCAGATTTATGCAGAAGATCATGTGTTTAGTGCAGGAAAACTTGTTTTATTTTGCTTTTTATTTTAATTGAAGAATCAAAGCACAAAGTAAATTTACTCTATTTGCATAAAATCATGAATGTACATAGATCTTGGCATAAAGTCATGAATGTGTTTTCTTTGCGTTCTTGTTTTCTCTGTTGTAATGCTCAGTATGTTCCTGTTGCAGGGAGAGGGGCAAAGTGCAACTCTCCTGTGGTTAATTTAAGGCCAGTAAATTTTGACATTAACTGGAAAACATGTTTACTACATGATGATCTTTCCTTGTGATTGAAATTTACTAGATACAGATCAAAAGGAAAAAAAAAACCAAATTAAGTCAGCCAGTCTTTTTTCCATGTTTAAGTTTGATGATTCAAATTCCCCACATAATATTAGACTGAAGTAGTTTTTAACACTGAATAAAGCTATTTATCAATGTAGAGCATAACACATCATTGTTTGTACTTCAAATCCATCCCACTGCATCATCTGAGGCAGATTGAAGGGCCTCTTCATGCTTTGTAAATTAGATCCTACTTAAGGTATTGCAAAATGAAAGTAGGCAGCAACAGGAACCTTTGGAAATACTGTATTCAAAAGTCATACTATGAAGTTTTTCCAGTGATTCTTATTGAGTCTCTTAACTCTTCTGGAGATATTCTTGATTGATGTGTCCTGAAGTAGTGCTCTTTCATAGCTACATTTGGACTGTAGTTCAGAAATTCCTCCTCTATACATTCTGAATGATAAAACTCAAATGTTCATATTGATCAAATTTTGGATTTGATTACTTTTGCTTTGATTTGAATTATGTGTTGTTACTTAACTATTCTGATAAATGTTTTGGTTTTATGTATTTAAGGTCATGACTGATTCATTTCTCTAATTTCTTGAACCATATCAACTTTTCTGCATTAAAACATAACAAACCATAAAACAAACAAAAATTCCTGAAAATAACATTCATATTTAGCTAAATTTTAACACGTAATGAATCTACAAAACTACTAAAAGTCCTAAAAATTTGTTTTTCCAAAATCGCTTCCAAAACCAAGACTTGAAAGACTGCTGTGAAAAAGATGTTATGCAAAAATGCCAAACAGTTTAAATTTTCTCTTCAAAAGGTCCTAATTTCAAAACCTTTTTTTTTTTTTTTCTTGGAAACCGGGAAAGACAGGTGACATCAATATATTTTCATTTGGCCTTTTAGAGATGTATGATTGCACGTTCAGTTTGTTGACAGTCTCAAATGTAAATAACATTTCAAGTGCTTCACTTTTGCTTTTTCAAAACCACACATTTTTCATTTCCTTGTTCCTTTCCATTCAAATACTATTTGCCATACTCATTCAAATGCAAAAGAAGTTTATACTGCTCTTTGTACTCAAAGAAATACTTCAGGGTGGTCATTGTCTTATACATCTGGTCTCATAGTCAGCTGTTCAAGCAGGTCAGGAGTTGTACTTGGTAGACTCAGAAGGTGTGGTCTAATGCTGAAATGAAGGATTCTGGTGTAGTCTGGAAAAGTAAGACCAGCTGTCCAAAGGAACCCAAAGCACCGTGCACAGACGTCACCCTGCTATAAGAAATTATCTCTGTGCAAACTCCAATTTTTCACAGACTTTTTTTTCTCCAGGGAAGGTGGGTTCCCACGTTTTGTCCCAGCCAGGTCAGAAGTTAAACTGACATTGCTTAAAACGTGTGGTTTTCTGTGTAGCACTGCCCTCTACTGATTTCCTTGATAATTAACAGAAGTTTACTACCGAGAGGAAAGGTAGAACCGTTAATGTCACGAAGAATAAAACAAAACCAAAAACAAACAAACAAAAAAGAAGTTGCAGCAAATATTTTCCTGCTTTTTTTTTTTCTTTTTGCTATAATTGGACCTTTTAGGTGTAAAGAGGAACTTATCATTCTGGGTCAGTGTGTCTGCTGAACATTATGATAAACATTTATTTTGATTTCTTCTAAGAGGAGCAGAGATCTTTAGTCTGATAAAAAGAGAATGATTTATTTTTTTTCCAAGCAACCGATCAATATTCTATATGCAATCTCTTCTCAGTTCATTTCTCCTCCCATCATTTAATCAGGAAAAATGTCAACTTTTTGTTCTTGTCAAACAGAAAGTGGTTTTCTTCGTAGTTATCTTGGAAACTTCTCTTAAGATGGGGCATTTATGCATTAAACATTTTAATGCCAAAAATTTTTGAGAACCTGTATTTCTTCCCCATTTTGCAAATCAGTGGATCTGAGTGGAGGTAGTAAGTATTTTTTCATTTGTATGGTTTGACGGATACATAGTGGTAGCCTAGAACCATTGCAGTCTCTCCTTTCAGTAAGGACTTTGATATCAGAATCCTACAAGAGTTCCAGGTAAATGAATTATCTCTGTATGAAAAACATTACTCTCCTGAGCACAGTAACAACTGGAAAAAATTTGTCTTTTAAAGTTCTTTTGAATGCAAAATATTCTATTTAGATTCTTCAGGTGCAGTGTGAAATAAGCCTTGCTGGGATCAATAGCAGGGATTTGTTACTGATGATGCCAATTTAAATGTTTCTATAGCAATTGCCATGGCAATGTTTTAATTAGTGCATCACAGTCACTCACACGCATGACATGAAGAAAAGCTAACCTTCGGCAACTTGATAATGTATCCCACATTAGTTTGTTTCATTTTTTAACAGTGAAGCAAAATTTCTGTTCTAAATGAAAAAGATGTGGTGCTTGTGTATAGCTAAAAATAGCAGAGTTAACTGCGGCAGCAGTGCTTCCTATTGCACTCCAATCTCTAAATAACAAAGATGCAACTAATGTTCAGGATGATCCAAACAATCTGTAAAACTAAAATATGTATTTTAACAGGATACAGCAAATGTAAATCTTGTGTAGCCTGCATGCATGGAAGCAGTCTCATTGGCTTTGTCAGCATTTCTTTTGAAAACAAAATATCTGAATGTAGCTTTAATCTACCTAGACTGAGCACTAAGAGTGGTGAAGCTGTAGCAACAAAAGGCTGTGCTATAAACAGCACACTGCCATCGATAATACCAAGATTTAGGAAGAGGCTGGGTCTGTGCCACTGTAGGTTCAGTTTCATCACTTCCCTAGCTAATTAAAGACATCCCAGGTATGCATACACATGCTTCCCTCCGGCTGCAGCACTCAAATATTCTCTGAGTTCAGTCATACTGCAAACATGAATATAGACTCTGGATGCATGACTTTCTAAAAACAGCATTCTTCTGCCTAAAGTTTTTTTTTCATTCCCTCTCTCCTATCCATGGATAAAGATGGCATTGGGGCTAAGGATGAAAAGATTAAAAGAAAACAAAAAAAGTGCATATGTACTGAACCTGAGGTCATCAAGAAAGGTGTTTTCATTTATTTATAGGAGAGCTGAAGTAATTTTTGAGGGATCCCCAAAATTTGAGAGACAGTTTTTTTGACTGATGAACACCCATTCTTTGAGTACAAATACTCAGATCCTCTTCAGGCACAGAAACATGGGCCACACTAATAAAGAAACACTTTCTCACTCAGCAGCTCCTACTGCAAACCTTTTGAAATAGATTTTCACAATTGCCTTTTTTGCCTATTGGGTTGCTGATCTGTTCAGCACTACACACAGTGAAGATAAGCTCATCTGAAAATTTTGCCAGGAAAGAGCTGGAGGCAGTTCTTTATTTCTGGGACACCAGTGCAGGTTCCCTTAACTACATGACTCAAGCAGTCACATAAATAAAAATAAATTTTTAGAAAATGTGAACTAATAGCAATTTGTATTGGAATGTCTGTTGAGTTAATGTCTTTAGGCAAAAAAAAAAAATCTGTGGTTTGTAGGTGCATTATAAGAAACATTTATCTTGCTGTGTCGAGAGAGAGTTAGCATTATTTTTAGAGTTTTGCCAGACTCTTGGGTATCTACATTGGAGACACAGGTCCAAATTCACCTCATCATGGCTTCAGTTGTCCTCTCTATAGCACTCGCAGTGAACAACTCCAGTCCCCTGGGTGGGTGGATCTGGCAAGAGAATGTGTTGATTCAAATCTGGACAATCCCCACTGGCAGAACTGTGCAGAGACACAGCTGTGGTTTAAAGCAACTGTCCCTGGGCAGTGAAAATACCATCTGCCCTTCTCTGGAGCAAGTATCTTCTGAGGAGCAGATGAAACTGTTTCTGGACTGCTTGTCCTCCAACCATCCTTCCATCAGCTAGTGAATGGAGCCTGCAGCACTTCCAATGCACCATATATGAGGGTTTCTCAATTTTTAGCAATGGTATTCAATGAAGCTAAAAAGAGACTTTTAAAGTATCTACTTCTGAGGCAGCAGGTCACTGGATTACAAATGTGAAATGTGCATTTTCACACTGAAAAAAAGAAGAACACTTTTTTCTCCAATAATGAACATTTTTACAGGATCTCCTTTTTGTCAACATGAGGGGAACTAGGAAATATAGCACTTGTAAACCCTTAAAGCAAGGACTTTTGAAGATATTCCTTTGATCTTTAGTATTGATTTTTCTCCACAGGGAACACATTTCACTCTTATCATATAATGAAGCTGCATTATAAGTTTTTATGCCACACCTTATTTACAAATGCAACACATTCATCACGTTCATGGTTTTAAAGAATAGCCTTCAGAAACACGAGGAAAAATAAGTGCTATCATCAAAGCAAAATTATTCTCTTTTCCTCCCCTTTGAGACTGTCTCACGTTTTGTCACTCATAAACTGATTGTCTGTACTTTGATACTGATACCCTGCAGGTATCAAAAATAGGGCATTTATTTTTGTCTGGTTTTTTGGGGGTTGGGGTTTTCTTGTTTGGTTGGTTGGTTTTTTTCTCATAGCCTTCTATGTGCCAGATACAAACCCAAACCACGTCTGGAGGCGTAGGCCCCTATTTTCCAGACATATAGATTCTCATTAGTCTCACTGCATGAAGCAGATGAGCTTCACCTATGGCAATGCTGTTAGTGACAGGATTTACCAGTTCTCCTGATAGCTGGGACTACACGCTTTTGCTAAATTTCTTTTTCTTGCTGCTTCATTATGCATCAGTCTACTCTGGTCACACAGCCAGCTCCTAACAAAGTGTCCTGAGATTCCACATCAGGTGCCTCCTATCTCTGCATATCTCCTGAGCAAGGCATGTACTACAATGAGAGCTTGCTAAACTTCCTGCGTCTACAACTTGTATAATGGCCCAAGAGGTTGTTACAAGTCAGAATTTCTCAGAATGAAGACATCTTCAAGATAGTATCTCAAAGATTTTTTTAAAACTTTAATCTCTGTCATCCCTTTTTTTTTTTTTTTTTTGCTCATGTACATCTGAGTCATTAGAAATCTTGTTCCCATATAGAAGGATTTAATTACTGCCTGCAAAGGATTATACATTCACTTCTCTGGACTGGAAAAACTGAGTTGCTGACCAATTAAAGGTGCTTAGCAAATTCAGAATGTAATTGTAGCCCATTGTTGATTCTTCCTTCCTGAAGGAATTGAGCAGCTGCTGAATGCTGTCATTTGTTAGAGCTCAATCTCCTTTATGCCCTTCTGCTGTCTCCAATGGGATCACAAAATCTAGAAAAGTCTTATTCTCAGAACTGAGCAGGATTCTTGAAAGCATATGAATTTGTGCACAGAAATAATGCATAACTTTAACATTTTTTTTTGCTATTGGTTTGTCTTGGGCAGTCTGAAAGGAGTCTGATGCAGCTGAGGCTTCATCCTGTATTTCCATAATAGACACTCTAAAATACCTACATATGGTAATTCTATAACTAGCAAGAACAATACAGATCTCAGAAATATAAATTACGATGACTTTCCTTTTTCTTATTTGTAGGTCTGAATTTCTTTTCAAAAATTAAAAACATTCCCCCAACAATCAAAAAATCTTTCACTTGCATGTCATTTGTCTTGATTATAGAAAGACAAATGTGAAACATGAATAAATTCAAAATAAATGTAATAAATTAGTGCTTATTCTGTTCGTATCCCGGTAGTACAAAATGAGGATGTCTAGGACAAGCAGACATGCATGATAGTGCCTAAGTGTGGAGAAGCATATAAGTTTTTATTCTGTATGTTTTCTGAGTCTCCAAATATTAGGTATTTAGTAGTCCCCTGTAGATTCTCTTTGCCGTGACTTTCTCAGCTTTTTCTTTGAAAGCATGTAAGCTACTCAGAGAAACAATATTCTGCAAGGAGACTCATATTTTAGCAATCTGGTGAAAAGAACCAACTCCTTTTGTTTGTTTTTGAACATTGTAACTGACATCTTCATTAGACAATGAGTACAGACATTAGAAGCCATGGTAAATAGTTATTCCCTCTCCACTCTCTTTGCCACTGATGAATGTATGGACTTAAATCAATTTCTCCTTCAGCTGTGTTTTTTCCAAGATGGAAAGCTCTGGGACTGCCTGCTTAATCATTTCTTGTATGGAAGCTGTGCCAGACTTTTGATTGCACCTGTAGCCCTCCTCTGAATTTCTTCTTTTTTTCTTTTTCTTTTTTTGTATATCTCCTGAGATTGGCAATCATAATTTGTTGCTTCATGCATACATTAACAGCAGCTTAATCACTTTCTGTACTTAATTTCATCATGTTATATGGCATAGTTTGCTTTTTTGTTGACCACACAGCCCTGGGCTAAGGTTTTCCTGTATTATCTCTTGTTACATTATGGTGTTATTCCCCAATGGCAGTAGTCAGACTTTACTATTTTAAAAGTATAATCTGGGGTTTACCATGTGTGTGGCTTTACATAATTTCATAACAATTTCATTGTGTATCATGTGGGTGTCCACTCACTGCATTGCATAGGCTTCAATTGTAAGTATGACAAACTACTATAGCTATTAGTCAATTGTAAGGTAGAGACTGGTTGAAATAGCAAGGCTCAAATCTCTATGGCTAAACTCTCTTCTTCTGTTCCCTTCCTCAGGCCAAAGCAGGGCTACCATACCCGTACCATCTATGAGACATCACCATGGGTATTTCTGGGAGAGTGACAGTTGGTACAAGCTGAGGTGATGTTAGGGTCTGTAGTAACATTGAAAAGTTATGGACAAGTACATTACAACGTTTCTTTTCCGGGTGAAGTTTATTAGTTTAATCATAGTCATAAAATCCTTTTGCAACCCCCCTTGGCTTTATTATCTTTTTCTGTAGTCCTTTATCCCAAGGTGGCAACTAAAGCTCAGACAGCCACTTACCACATAGGGGAACAGGGGAGAGAATCAGAAGAGTAAAAGTGAGAAAACTCAGGGGTTGAGATAAAAACAGTTTATTAGGCAAAACAAAAGCCACACACAAGCAAAGTAAAACAAGGAATTAATTCACTGCTTCCCATGGGCAGGCAGGTGCTCAGCCATCTCCCAGAGAGCAGGGCCCCATCATCACGTTTTATGGTTACTTGGGAAGACAAACAACTTTACGCTGAACACCCCTCTTTTCCTTTTTCTCAGCCCAGCTTTATATCCTGAGCATGATGTCATATGGCCTGGAATATCCCTTGGGTCAGGTGAGGTCAGCTGTTCTGGCTGTGTCCCCTCCCAGTTTCTTGTGCACTCCCAATCTGCTTACTGGAGGGGTGCAGTGAGGAGCAGAAAAGGCCTTGACTCTGTGTAAGCCCTGCTCAGCAGTAATGAAAAAATTTCTGCTTTATAAATGCTGTTTCCACCACAAATCCAAAACACAGCTCCATACGAGCCACTATGAAGAAAATTAACTTTATCCCATCACATGCTGAATGTCACTTGAAAAATTTTTCACCTTGATATTCAAACCTGTTTTCAGTTTATTTATGGGTATGTGCAGTAGTTGTTCTGGTACAGATCCCTGTGGAACACTGAAACAGACATTTCAATGTCAAAGCTCATTATTTACTCTCCCTGCTGGTTTCTGTCATTTAATCAATTAAATTGATTTATTATCTAGTTATTGTTTATTTATTTATTAAATTAAAATAACTTTAATTACAATTATTGTTATTTAATCATTTACTGTTATATACAGGGACCTTCACTTCTGGCTCATGGGTGCTTAAGAGCTTTTTGTGAGTTCCCCTGTCAAAAGCCTTCTAGAAGCAAACTAGATCATATCAAAGAGATCAAAGCTGCCCATATGCTTGATGACTCTTCAGAGAACTTGAATAGGTCTGTGAGGCAGGACTTCCCTATTGAAAAGCTACACTTACTTTTCCCCAGTACATCATGTGTCTAACTATTGTGTTCTTTATAAGTGCCGTTAACAGTTTCGCTCATTTGGGCCTCAGAGTTTGTTCCTGCAACTTGTTCCTGGTAGAACTGAAATTGTTTTTTAAAACTTGGTATGGCTTTTGATACCTTGAAACTCTCAACTAGCAAGGAAATTTAAGTGAAAGGTTGGAGGAAATAATGAATATTTCAGCAGTTTCAACACTAAGATTTTTAAGATTCCTGATAGTACGCATGAAGTTGCTGCCACTTACTACAACTTGAAATCCCACCATACTGAAATGAGATCTTCTGCAGAGTGCCTGGTCAAATAACTAAACAAACAAATAAACAAACTGTTGTGGCATTTATTCCTTAAGGGTTTATAACTTCTTCTGTATTTTTCTGAAAACTGAAACACAGAACACTGGGTAGCCACAAGCACAGAGCTAATGGTAAAGTTTTTCATGGGACTTCCCAAACAAATTTTTAATCATATCAGTTTTCAAAGTGTTTCCCCAGCCTCTGATTAAATGACAGAAAGGGTATCACACTGATAGCTCTGGACATTGGGTGTTTATGCTTTTTCAGTGGACACCTGTTCTGCTATTTCTTTCCTAAGGGTTTATACGCTCTCCCAAGAGCTAATAGCTTAGATGTGTCCCCTCTGGTGTTTGACAGTCCTTCAGAGAAGCCCACCAAGAACGCTGAGCAGTAGCTCAGAGTTTGACTTTAATGTTCAATTTCATATTGAAAATTTGATTATTTTTTCCCCTAATGAGGTTTTGGGATTTGCTGTAGTATTTCCTGAATTTGCCCTCCTCAGATTTGTACGATTAGTAAAGACTTTAAATGTGGTTTATTGTTGCTCCCATGACAGGCAAGTTCAGAAGCCTTCATACGCACCTGGAACTGCATCTGAAGGTAGAGAAATATGTCATCTACATGACCTTAATCATTTAAATGTTCTCTGATGACAATGCAGTTGTTATTGCTGATACCAACAGTTTTGCTATCTGTTTTGGTACTTTGTTCCTTTTATTCTAGCTACCAGAGAAGGAAATAACTAGTTTATTTCTCTTAAAATACAAGTTAGCTTTAAAATGCCATGCGGTATGCTTTCTTTAGTGATACTTGAACTGGATTTGAGATTTTAATAATCTATATCTCAGCATGAATGTCCAGAACATTCAGATTTTTATGTGATTTATTTGGATTAATTCAAAACACACAGAGTACTTTTCAGATAGCATTTCAGAATTACTTCCTCTATTTCTCTTGTCCATTTTGTTAAAAGTCAGTAAGAAGCAAAATTATAACTGCATGAAATCATGTATATGGTTCCAGTTTCAGAGTGGAAAAAGAGTAGAAATTTGATTGAAAAAAGACGATATAGTAAAGCATTTGCTTTACAGTTTCTGGTCTAATACTTTTGGTCTAGCTTTGCCCAAAATGGCAGTGCATAGTCTGGCTTTAAAACTTTAAACTCAAATGCCTATAACTGTCTTCCTTCCTTCCTGCATTCCTGAAAATTGAGAGGAAAGAGTATATGAGAAGACACATCTTTCTTTGGGCTTCATACTGCTAAGACAAGTCATAAAAATGTGACTTCATAGAAAAAAAACCCTCAAGCATGTAACAGGAAAAAAAGTGCATAGCTAATCTATATATAGGGATGTGTATGTCAGGTTCCTGTTTTTAATATTTTCTTGGTTTGAATAGGAATAGATATTTTATGTGAAACAAACTTGTACCTTCTACAAGTGAATTTCTTCCCCCTTTTTATCCTTGTGATTCTGCAATCTTTATTACAGCCAAATTTTGCTGTCATGTTTTAGTAGTATGTCTGGGAGTACATAGCATCAGTTAGTGAAACAGCCCAATTTCTATTTTCGATAAGGCTTGCTAAATTGCCCTGTTTTTCCTAACTCTGGAACACTGTCGTTATCTGCACTATCCACAGGCAGTTTGTCATGGAAGAGATGTACCTCCATCTAAATCTCATTACTGCAGTGTTGATTATAAAATAAACATTTTATGGTAACTGTTATTAATAAGTAGAATGAATAATAATGATCCAGCATAGTCAAGTACAATTGTCCTATTGCAGTTCTGGGTCCTGAGAAGAGAAACATGCTGCAGTGGTGCAATAAAAATTAGCATCATGACGTAACAATTTTAAGTTAGTTGATATAAATCCGGCTAATTTTACAATTGGATGTATATAGCTCAACATCTTAATGACTGTTCAGGAATGGCTGTTTTTAGTAACAGAAAGTGCTAAACAAAATCTGTAAATCCATTCATTTATATGTGCCTGCCTAGCATCAATATTTTATATAAAGGTAATAAGAAAGCAATGGAAAGGGGTATTTGACTAAAATAAACTCTGCCTTCTAGCTGACACAGCTGAAGTCATTGAATAGTGCTACTGAATTTTTCATGGGCATTTTTTGCAAAAATTTTATTTCTAGCTGTCTCACAGCAGCATACATGGGTATGTGAGGAAAATTGAACCCATTATTAAAGTGGAATTGTGACTAGACATTCATGTAGAAGAATGATGGTATGCTTCCAATACTTGGGAAAGCAAAATCCAAATTCAGAATTAAATACAATATCTATAAACCCAACATTGATTACTAATCTTACATTAGGAAAAAATCTTAAAACATAGGAGTTTAGCCTCTGTCAGGAGTCACTGTTTTGTGTTGATTGATACCTTTTAACAGTTTTACTCCTTCTTAACCTTTCCCACTTAATAAAACATGTTTTATTTTACAGATTTATTTTCTTTTAATTCTAAAAATGCTATATTTCTTTCTATTCTTCAATGGTATGTTCAAAAATTTCCCAAAACCAATGCGTATAAATCCGTGGATTTTCAGCTAGGTTGCATTTATGCTGAAGATTTTAAAAGAAGAACCCAAATGACTATTCATTTTATTTTTCACTCACAGTTATAAATGAAGTAGTAGTAGTGCAGGAATAAAATTTGTTCCTTTCTGGTCAGTTGTCCAGAGGGTAAGTTAGATTAAGTGCTTTCATCTATCGTCTGTTTATTGTTCTCTATTTTGTATTAACAGCACTGGTAAAATAAGGAGCAATCCATCAGAGAGTTTCATGTTCCAGTTTGTATAGGTACTTCATAGATCAACATTTAATAGAATATTTAAAATATTTTAACTACAGTGCTATCTTGAAAATGTATGTCTATTTTATATAATGGAGACCTGCAATATAATCACATTTTGCAAGAAACTCATAAAAAAATTGGGTTTATTGACTGAATTAATCACTGTTAAGCAGGATCAGAGGGAAAAAGAGTGAGCCTTGTGGGGTTTTTTTTTGTGTTAAGGACATGATGAGTTTTCTTATTATTAAATACTAGTTATCTGCTATCCAAAAGAGGGAGCCATAACATTATACTATATCTTTCCACCTTTTGAGATAGTGAAACTACATAAATTCTTTTAGTCCTTTTTCTTAAAAATGATGCTTGCTCTGAGGTGTTTTGTTTGTTTGTTTGTGTGTTTGTTTTATATTAATAAGGATAGCCCAGAAATAGATAATGCATGCTAATTATCTTATTGGAGCTGAGTGAAATGGTTACACTAAAGCCAAATATGCTTTAACAAAACATCCTGTCTTTAAAAAAAAATACTTGAAATAATTTCTCTTCCTCTTGATTTCACCACGTGCACTTTTACCAATTTTGAGAAAAGAGTTTAGTGTCTTTTTACTTATTTCCCATCTTTTGAAATTGAATATATATATAACTATCAAATAAAAGTGCCTAAAGTATTTTCTAAACATACTTTGGTTACATGTCTCTGTAAAAAGTGAGATTGACATAAACTATTGCTCTTAATAACTGATGAGACATCCAGATATTAATTCTTTGCTTAGAGGAACACAGTACTTATAAAAGCATTGCCCATATTTTGGAAAACATGGACTAGATTGCCTTCATAACTGAAAGGTAAGTGGACAAAAATGTATCTGAAAGAGTAGAGTGGAAAAGCACAGAATGATCAATAACATGCTTTACTTTCATGATTGCTTTACAGCATTCTCTTTTCCTGAGAGTTCCATGTGCCAAACTGGGATTCCAGCACAGCCTTGCAACCCCATATGAGGAAGGACTTTTGGTTTTCTCAGCATCAGAGGGGTATTGAGAGTTGTTTAATCCCTTTCTAATATTATAAATAAAGTATAAATTTGATTTTCCCATCCATTTACAAATAGAAAACTCTCTACATGGTTTGTCTGTGGCTATATCTCGTTATTTTGTAGCAATGTAATTGGCAGAAGGTCATGTAAATGCTGATTTTACAGACCTATTTGGTCAATGAGAAAAGGCAGACCAAATTAAACTTCCAGAGATGCAAGTCCAAGTACAAATTCTGTGGTTGAAAGCATGCATGCAAAAATACATTGCTGTATGTATTATGATTTCAACTCCTTGTATGGAATGTGATTTCTTCTAGTATTTTTTTTCTTATTCCTAAGTAAAATTAATCATAGCCTAAATATGCTATATAATCTAAACCACTATGTCTTTTAGGGCCTTTTTTGTTCGTTTGCTTGCTTTTAGTTTTTAGTGAAAAGAATGCTGAGGAAATAAGAAAAGAGGAAGGCAAGTACAGGGAAGCGAAAGAGCGAGTGTGCCCTGGAGATGAGGTAAAAGGAGAAGAGGATATAAACACTTGAGAACAACAAAGCTGCAGGAAAGGACAAGAAGTGTTCTTCAGAGAAGTGTTTAAAGTTAAATGAGAAGATTCCATTCATAACATTTATTTGTTAGATGAAGTATGGCTGTCCATTAGAAACACTCTTTCCAGTTACTCAGCTCAAGAAACATGGATCTGACTTTTTCAGAGTCTCAGAGTCTCTCTTGCTACCTCTCAATCAGCAAGTCCAGGATTTAAGCTAGTTTTATAGATGCTCAGCAATTCTGAAAACAGTCTGTGTTACACTGGATCTATTGTTTAATTTATTTTGGGAATTTTGTCCCTGGAAATATAGGTAATAGCAGTACTTTCTCCATGCATTTTAAAAGCCTCTGCTACTTTTTGTGAAACTTTAAAGATAATATTTGCCTGGGAATATGCATCATTCACATAAATTTTTATTTACCACAGTGGTATCTGATGTCACCTAACAGTTTCTACTGCAATAAAATATATAGATAAGTTTTAGGAAAACTTCTATGTTATTGAGGTTATGATAAGCTTTAAGAGTGACTCCACTGGATAGCAGACAGGTAGGACTGCAGATTTTCTTGAGAAAAGCAAACAACTGAATAAAGCATGATGGAATAAACATTCCACCTTAAAATGGTTTAGCTGCAAAAAGCATCTAGGCAGTTTCTTCTCCATCTGAAATTCTTTAGATGGCTTTTGCTTATCTCATATCTCCTCATGACATATAGTCAGTCCAGCCTATTACACAGCTTGTTGTAACAGCTTGTGACTTGGCCTCCAGGTAATTTGCTCCACCAACATACTTGAACTCAAAACTTACAAAAACAAGAAGTTATGTATCTTCATCAGGGTATTATTTGTTTAGAATTTTTCACCATAATTTACCCTATTACCAGTACTTTTTCAAATTTCCTGTAAAAGGAAAATTCTTTAGTTGGCATATTTTAAAATTTGCTCTTTTCAGGTTTACTATTGATATTTCAGGAGCTTTTATTATATTGCCTCACAATATGAAAACAGCTTTCCACTTCGTCATTTCTGTTGTGACATGAAATGTTTTAGTAGTTTATGTGAACTAATAAAATCACTTTGATTATTGAAGGCCTTGTTATCTAAAACAAAATTAAATACTTTATCTTATCTTCCATATTGGACCCCCTTCCGACTTCTGTCATAATGAAAGTGAGTAATCTTGTAGACAAGTTAATTTCATCCCATAAAAAAGACACTATCAGCTGCCTTTAAGTCATCATAAAAGAAATTATGAACTTGAGGTTAAACCTATTTCTTGTCTTAAGCTTTCCCTTTTAGTCTTGATGAATACATAAGAAGATACATTTGTTAACACCAGCTTGCATGTGTTGAAATTATAAAAGAAAATACATTGAAAAATATACTATGTGTGAAATTTTCCTCATTTGGATGTGATCCTTGAGAATTTAATTAAAAATAAAAGTGCTTACTCTAGCCATATTTTTACTTTTTGTTTTCCCCATTGACATTTGAAAATATGTTCATGTTTTCTCCAATTATGTTCATTGAAGTTCTTTTGTGTATCATCAGACTTACTTTGAATACTCCATAATCAAGTCAAAAACATTAACACTTTCAATTTATTGTCTTGTTTTAATCATATAAGTCCTCTGTCATACAGTGAACTATGATTACTTAATTATTGTCTGTTTCTAATGCAGGTTGTATCTGCACCTACACTATAGAGTGGACTTAATAAGAATTTAGGTAGTTACTTCATAGTTGGAATTCCCAATTTCTAGTGATTTCTCTATGGCACATAAAATTATAATTTTACATTTTCTTTCCGAAAGCTGATTTATTCTGCCTTTTTCCAATGTGTTTATTTCAGTATGTCTCTATTTTGATATGCATTCAATGCTTAAATGTGGTAAGGCACTCTTCATTTCCATTGTTTTTTGCTTCATCACTTACACAAGACATTAATTCAATAACCAATTAATCTTCACAGGGGTGCTTTGGTTTTTTTCGCTTTCCTACATGTACTGCATTTACTCTGCCCAGTGCATAACATTGTTCATATTTTTCTCTGGTTTAGTATTTGGAGGACATTTTAGAACTTTCTTCCAAGTTGTCTAAGTCAACAGTACAAACATTCTGCTAACTACAGTGGCTTGCAGTCAGGTTTCTGTTGCATTTCTATCGTTTTTCCACTTTTCCTCTGTCTCTGCCTTTTAACGAAATTTTCTTCAGTAATATATACATTCTAACACCTTCTAAAGCCATGGGTCTTTCAACACATTACTAATATATACATTTGATTTTCAATTTTCAAACCAAAGATTTTTAGCCTTGTGTATAATTTGTCTATTGTCTATTGTTGTTATTATGCAGTACTCATGTATAACAATTTATTTTATCTATTCTTTTATTTTAATAAAATAATGCATTATTTTTGTAAGCACTATGTTCACAATATTATATTTATCTCATTTTAAGTTCTACTGAAATTATATTTCAATCTCATTTTGGTAGCTGAACAAGATATACTTTCTCTCCCAGCCTATGCAGAAAGAAGCCTCTCTACATTATCTGTATTTTCATCTAACTTTATCTTCTGATGTATCAGAAATCACTATCTGCTGGCATTTTTCAATACTGTTTCCTCTGACATTTATCTTGAAAGGAACATGGATTTTATTCCACTTGTTTGCTTGAATATCGATTACTTCTGTGCGGAAGATAATACATTTAAAAAAATAATTATCCATTTTGTTCGCATATCATATTCTAATTGGTTTTGTCATTTAATGTTATCTATCTACTTACATTTTATACACATGCACATTATACAAATTAATGTGGATTCTGTGCACATACCAATCCCTGTGCAGGAGGAAGGATGTGAAGAAACTGGAAAGAAAAATTTCTAATAGTTTAACATTAGTTCTTATTGCACAACAGTTGATAATTTCCACCCTTGCCCAGCTCGTGGTCCCTGGTGAGGGTCAAGCACTTCAGGCATTCTGAACAAGCTGGTGCTCAGCTGTGTAGTGTGTTCTGCCCCTTCTGTCCCTTTGCAGCTTTCAGGTCCTCTGCTTGGCCTCTTAATGACTGTGACAATATTTCCTCCCTTTATAAAGACTGGATCTAAATGTTACTGATGTCCATGGGAATATTCAGCCAGACCATGATGAGCTTTCCATCAGGACTATGTGCACTTCTGTTGTTTACCTGAAGCTTATACTTGATTGCTGTCATAGAGCACTTTGAAATACTTTGCTGTAATTACTGACTGGTAATTGGCAATTTCTGAGGGGCACCACAGGAATATTAATTTGTTTGGTCTCTAATAAACAATGGTCTTCTTTCATATCTGTGAGATAGAACCATATCATTACAAAGACATTGCATATGATATGCTAATATTATTTGTATGATTTTCTCATGTTCTAGTATTACTTGCTTCAAGATTTAAATTCAGTATTTTATTCTGACCTCAATGAAAAAATGTGTTAATCAAATTAGCATGGGTTTTTTTCTGAACAATAAACTATGACTGTTTTCACTCTCCTGTTGTTTCAGTAAATTAACAGAACTTCAAATTCAGAAGTAAATTATTTGGTTATTCTTATCAAAGATGGAGTCAAAGGCAAACTTGAACTTGATGCAGGCTTACACCCATAAAAGCATCTGAAGTATTTAATAGCTTCATATTAAAACTAGAATGGTTAAAATATCTTGTTTTTAAAACTGCACTGTGTTTTCCTTCCTGATTATTCTCTTGTCCTTCAGATTTCTTAATGATATCAAAATCCCAACAAAATATGAGTAAAAAATTCTCCACTCCCAATTCCTTTACAATCTCTCCCTTTGTTTGCGGTCTATGGTCTAACACAAACAAGGTTACTTAGGCCACGTCTTTTTTAGTAAACCTCTAATCTGTTGAAAATGCAGTAGACATATATGGTTCTAAATTGTTCCTTTTCGATTACTACAGATTACAGACACTATAAATATTTTCCATCAAGAAAGTGCAATTCTGTATGACAAATTTCAAGCTGTTTGTAATTGGCCCATATATTTTTGTGTAGTTCTCTTAGAAAGAGGCTCTTTAAAAGTTTGCAGACTTACAGTGTAGGAACCACTCACTTCATCCAGTGTGTCGCTAGTCATCTAGGTACTGCTGTGTTGTTCTATTACAGCTGGGTTCGGTGCCTTTAATGTACAAATGATAAGTTGACTTTCACTTAAGTAATAGGCGATAACTTCCATGTTGTGGGAATGCAGAAATGTTAGCAGTACTTCTAGTAGTTATTAGTTATAATTTTTGCCAGGCAATCGCTATCAGAGGGCATAAATATGATCTCCAAACAAACAAACAAACAAATAAATAAATAAATTTGGTCTCCAGAACAAGGGAAAGGAATTTTTTGCTGACACATCACTCTACAGTGGATGTTTCCACCCTCTTTTTCCTTGCTTCCATCAGACTGACAATCACTCAGATACCTCTGAACCCTTTAATCTCCTCTCTTCAAATTGGCAAGTCTCTCTGGCCCCACAGAACTCAATAGTCCTCCAGCTCAAACCACAGCAGAACAGAGCAAAAACAGTTGCTCTGGAGGGCAATAAGGCTACACTCTAGGGAGGAGTGCACAGTATGAAAAGAGATAAATGTTGGAAGTGTTATGATACTGCTGTTATTCTGGCAGATAAAAATTTTGGTAACTGGCTTCATGCAGATCAAGTTTTTACTGGGATCTCCTGGATTCCTGCTCACTACCAGATGCAGTCTATGAAATTATAATGTACATGACTCTCACGAGTGTTTCAACTTCAACTTTTTAATTACACTTATTTATGCCCATAGATACATACATACATGCATACATATATATATATATATATATATATACACAGTCTAAGTAAAGCATGTGTAGGTTTCTGCATTTAAATATTGAGGGGTTTTACACTCTTTGTGTTGAAATTTCTTTCACATGTAGTTTCACAGGACTGTAGACAAAAAAACAAATGAACACTGACAAAAACTTATTAAATTCTCAATGAGATAACCTACAAGTTTTAACATCCATTCTG